>BQNB010046640.1:7708-43582 GCA_026074375.1 Tanacetum coccineum
AAGGAAACTACCTCCATCATTTCACTGTCCTTCGTGAATTAAGCATAGTTGATCAGGCTATGAATAATTTAGGAAAATTTCTGAAATGCTCGGGCTATTCAAATTTTGCCATGTTCGAAGTTTTATGAAAACTTTAGTTTGATTATAGTCACGTTTTTGTTTTTATAAAAACGGCATTCTCTATAACCTTGGATCTGAATATCAATCTGTCACACCTCGACAACGGCAGAAACACGGGATGCGACGATATGATTTCATCGTACAAGTTACAAGATCACACCATACCAAGTTTTATAAAGATTTAGATTTACAGTAGTTCACAAGTTTACATTCTAGATAAGTAAGACTGATATCTTCAAATAACGTCATACTTTACTATCATTTATCCCACGTATTTTACCCACTTTTATATAGTTATTGCAAGATATTGGTACTTAATTGCTTAAAGTTTACTACTGCAGTAATTTTGGAGTCACTTGTGAAGAAGCAAAAAGGCGCAATTCTAGAGCTTAAATGAAGACATTTGAAGAATACTATTTTATGCACCTATACGCCGTATCCAACAATAAAGATACGGCGTATCAGCGCCAGCTCAGCACAATAAACGCGTAATGATCAATTCCTGATCCGGCGTATCCACTACAACCAATACGCCGTATGTACAGCTGTTCATCAGTCAAAGATACGCATTTAATATGATTGATGGTAATTATCTTAATTGATTTAATCTTATCACGGACTCCAAGGGAATTAACCCCTATATGTCATATCCACTTATCCCCATATGGCGTATCCAGGCGTATTTTAGACACTATAAATACAACACTATAAATACAAGACTAAAAAATAAGTTATAGTATACAGCTAAAGTCGAATTTCTCAAGCCAAGAAGAGCAGCCAAGGTCGAGCACTACTCCTAATTCCATAGAAGACATCGTGTAATTCTAACTTTCTTAATCATTTGATTTTTAATTGTTTGATCATGTTTGTAATAATGACAATGATTGTGGGCTAATACCCTCGGGTATTAGCCATGTTAATGAAGATTATAATGTTTAGTTTGTTTTAATCTGGCTTTGCTTAATTTATCGTTTATGTTTAATTATGTTTATCGCCTTATACTTGTTTATGTACTTGTACATGCGACCTATCATTCAATTGGGTCTAGGGAGACCTAACCAGTAACCTAGATGTTAGGATGGCTCTCCATGTTGTGTTCTATATGCCCGGACCAATAGGATCACAAATGACACCTTATCATTACTCTTTGATTATGAGCTTAGTTGACTGGCAGGTAACCCGATAATTGTTCAACCAGTATTGTTCATTTATTAATTGGTATTGATTTTGGTGGTGGACTACCGATGTATAAAACAACATCAAGCAATAAATGGGTAAAGTCCCAATGGGCTAGGGTATTAACAGGATCACCATTTCTTTAATTCCCTATGGTAGATTATTACTAAACTATAGGATGCTTTATGTGGATACGTTAATCGTGACAGGATTGTTCGTGTCTAGGTCTTAGGAAGAAGTACCACCTAAGTCTTAAGAATGATATGCCGCCTCGAGATAAGCAGCCATTACACTAAATAATCAAACCAGCATTTAATCAGATTTAACATGGTTAATACAATTTTCTATTATTTGGCTCATTCCGCTCTTTTATCTTGTGTTTATTTGCTTTAGTGTGTATTGTGCTTAGAATTGATATTTGTCACCATAAACCTGTGCCAGTTTTTCAGGCTAAAAAACCCACCTTTTACCTCTAGTAAATATGTATAGCATTGGTTTAACCTATAATTAGACTAATCTAGATAGAATAAAATACTGATAGAATAATAGGTTAACTCTCACTCTTAGTGTTCCGACACACCTACTTTACACGATAGCTGCATCTAGATGGCGTAACTCTGCGTTTAACGTGTTGTCTTTAGGTTCGTCGACATAAATATAAATGTAAAACTTGATAATCATAAATAACACCTATACAACGACACGTCAAGGTTTTTGGCGCCGTTGTCGGGGAGTGAAGTTGTTTAATTATTATTTATTAGTGTTTTAGTTTAGTTCAAATTGCATATTTGTGTGCTTGTTTGCGTGTTTAATTTCCTGCATTGTATATTTTGCATATTGTGTATTTGTGTGCATTGTTACATTCTGCTGTAACGTTTTGAGTCGAATACTTAATACGGTGTATTCATCATCTTGGATACGGCGTATAATTTTTTTTCAAACCAATACAGCGTATTCGACTCCATCATCAATATGGTGTATTTAGTTTACTGAATACGATGTATTAAGCTATTTGACAGTTTTCTTTCCTAGCTATTTTATTACAGGTTAAAATGGACGACCCCAACATTACTATGGAGGAATATATCAGGCTTGAGGAAGAAAAAGCTCGAAAATGTGGTAAGGTGTATAACTGGGAAACTATACGTATGGTAAGATCTGGTATGATGAAGACGTTCACGACCTCAGATCTCTTGAAACAAAATTTCCCGCTTATAGTTATAATGACGGTTTAATTGACGTAACGCTCTCCTGTGAACCTATGGTAAGTCCTCTTAATGACAATAAAATTGACTTTATAATATCATTTGACGAATCCAACGATGAAGATTACACGGTAATATTTGACAAAAACTTGTTTTCTTATAAAATAATTTCTACCGGTGATTTGAAAACGGATTTGGAAAATGATAATGAAAAAGTCAATATGCCTTTGTTTCCGACACCCGAGCCTGAGGTCAGTTATTCTAATGATTTAGACTTCTTTAAAGATTTTAAGAATGAATTTCTAGCCATTGTTTACAATGATGCTCTAACGTCTAAATCAGATTTCTTAAATGAACCTACTATAAGTCCTCAACATGTTGATGAATTTAATTTGAAAGATGAAAAATCATTGTCCGAATGTGATGAAAAGGAACAAAACGTTTTATACTTTAATGATATATTTCCTTTCAACGTAATTTATCCCAATTACTTAAAATCGGATAAGGACAATGATATTGATGAAATTAATATTGAGCAATCTTCAGGGGATATGTTTGTCATACCATTACATAATGTAATAAATACGGATGTTGGTGCGTATGCACAAGGGTAAAATAAGCTTTTGGAAACAAGTCATGATACATCTAATAAATTTTTCAAAACTGGAATTTTATTCAAGAAATTAAATTTTAATATCATGACTTGTAATTATATTATCAAAGGGATGCTAATAAATCTTTTTAAGAATTTATATGTGCCGTTTGGCATCCCGTTCGACCCTAAGTTATTTTATAAGGATGGGACTAAATTGGGGCAAGTCTAACTTAAAAACTTTTCTGTAAACAAAAGTGCTTGCCAGGAGACAACCCATAATGTAATTTCAATTTCTTATCGAGTCTGTCTTCCCAGATTATCTATACGGCGTATCCAAACCCCATGGATACGACGTATTGACTATCTGGACGTTATCCAGTCTTTATTTTCAGCACAGTCTATACGACGTATTCATTAAATGATACAGCATATACATGTATCAATACGGTGTATCCTAGGGAACGGATATGGCGTATCGACTTCTTGTATAGTATTTAGGTTTTTATTTCGAGTCTAACTAATAAATACACGGAGATGAAGTTGCACTTGTTTTCTTATGCTTAATACAGGACCTTCTGAACGAAAACGACAATGTTGGTGGAGTATTTATAAATCTGGAAATCTCAAAGTGTTGGAGTCTTGAAACCTCAAGATGGCTGTTCAACACATTCTTGCTCATGTACTCAAAATAGAGAATCATCACGATCAAAACATCAAGGAGTTTTCTGTTCTAATTCTATTTCCCTTATTATTTAATTGTTTTATCTATGCAACGAGGACGTTGTATAACTTAAGTGGGGGGATGGAGAATTAGAACGTACTTGTCTTCTTTTTTACAAAATAACATGCAAAGTGCTTAAAACGGCCAAATTAAAAAAAATTAGCATGAGTTTTGTAAAAATCACTAGTTACATTACCTAGCGCACTATAACCCTTGATACATATTGTGATAATTAAGCCTATTCCATTTCCAATTGTTTACCTAATAATTCCACAAAATTATGAGTGTGCCGATGATGTAGTGGACTTTAGAACCTGACCTGGTATATCACTTTAGACCGCAATGATTAGTACTATGGATTTAGATGGAGGAACATGTTCAACTGATAAATTTCTAGGATTAAAACCAAATAGCCTACATGTCGTAAAATTAACTAACTACACTGGTTAGTTAAATCCCGTGTAACCCTTAATACTCTCATTTTTAGAGTAAAATCCCATAGAATAACCTGTTGAGCCATTCCTTTCTTTTTCTACACCATATTATATGTTTCGTTACACCTTTGCACCTTATCCTACCGTGTAGATTAAGCCTATTTTAATCAATGTTGCTAGTTGCTTTCGTGTAAAGTTTTGTATTTTCTGTGTCAAAGTGAAATTTTTCTATCTCTGTAATGGTCGGGAAATTGCACAATGCAATGGGAAAAATATGTAGCTCGTAAGTTTCGCTACTTTCGCGATTACGAATCATGTCTAAAGAAGAAGTGTTACAAGGAAAAGATTATCCGGACGAATTATGATAGTGAGGATGGTGGAATTAAACCAAGATGTATTGCAAAGAAATAGAGAAAAAGCAACAAAAAAAGAGAAAGATAAGAAAAATAGTCGGTTCAAAAGAAGTCTATAACGAATGAATTACTTAGGAGGATCAATTATTCGTTGATACGTTACAAGAATCAACGATATAAAGTCTTGTAAAAAGTGGACGATATCACCACTTACGTAAAAGTATGTAAAGATCGGGATGTAATGGAAGTTGACCGTTATGGGAACACCAACTTAGGTTGTCTTTGTCACCTCTGTGATTGAGGCGTTTGTCTATATGTTCGAGTCTTTGTCATGGAACGGTCGGGGGAAAGTTACTAGCAACCGTACCTTATTTGTTGGCTTAATCTATTTGTTTCGTAAATTTTACTTAACACCCATTCTACTTCCCTTTCCTAGCAACTAACCTTAGTGTTTACTCGAACGAGGACTTGTTCGAGCATGCATGTCTATTCCGTCGTTATGGCCTTGTATGCATGTCTCAGCTGCCTTGTTGGATGACGACTTTCGATGAAAGTTAGAAGCTCCCTACCCAATATCATTCTTCATCCTAACCGTTGGTTAAACACGAACAGGGATGTGATCGGATTGTATATGTCTATTCCGTCGTTACAGTCATGTATGTATGTTAGGAATTTAGTTTTTAGTGAAGTGACGATCATTATCGATCTCACGAGCCTTTGTAATAGTTAGACAATTTTATGTAATCGTTAGGAAGCTAATCGGGCCAAAGATACATAGTAAGCCCATAACACAAGCCCATAGCCGGTTATGCTAGGCATATGTGAACCCTCTCCATTACATGAAGAGGGTGTTGGTTGTTCATTTGTCAAATTTTCACTAAGCTAATATTATCATTTTTCTTTCTCTCTCTAAGTGTTCATCCAACCATCTCTTTCTCTCTCTAAAACTCTAAGTGAATCAATCCATACTTGTGTTAAGATATTCTACAATTGGTATTAAGAGCCATGGGGTGTTTGTAAAGGTTTTGTGTGCGTTATCTTACTCGTTTTAGGCGTGTATAGTGGTTTGAATCATTCAAAATGTTTTCACCTTTTGAGGGTTTAAAAACAATAAAGCTTTTAACTTTCTTTCTTATTTATCTTAGTTTAGACTAGAAGTACAAGAAAATCTTTCAAAAACCATAAAAAATATAATATTTTTGTGTCTTTTTGGGTTCTATTAGTCTTAGATAGGTAAGAAGTATAAGAAAAATTAGGTAAAAACGTCAAAAAGTGAGTCTTTTTAAGAGTTTTGGATTTTGAGTTTCAAAGTTTTTCTTGGTCAGGTGATCTATACAATCAATTTGGTTAGGTGATCTATATAATCAATTTGTTCAGGTGATCTATACACTCATTTGGTCAGGCGATTTATACACTCATTTGGTCAGGCGATTTATACATATCATCTGGTCAGGTGATTTATACGTTTTGCTTGGGTGATTTATATGATTTACTAAGGATAACTATACACGTTTGTTAGCTGAATTATACGGTTGTTCTTTGATTTGTAAAATCCCGTGAATAATCGAATTCCTAGTTTTATCAAGAATTGTAAAATCCTGTATATTCTAAAAGACCCAATTTCATTAATCAAACCTCACTTTAACACAATAACCTCCAATCACTATTCTATCATTTTAATCTTATCACATTGAAATGGATCCAATGATTTCACTTGGTCAAAAGAATACTCTTGATGAGTACATGATACTCTCTAGTGTTGACAATTGTCCACCTATGTTGGACAAAGACCTGTATGATTCTTGGAAAAGTATAATGGAATTATACTTGAAAAATAGAGAACATGGAAGAATGATACTTGAATCAGTTGAACATGGTCCTCTCATTTGGCCTACAGTTGAAGACAATGGAGTGATTAGAACGAAGAAATATGATGAATTATCTGCTGCAGAGAAAATTCAAGCTGATTGTGATATGAAAGCGACCAATATCATTCTTTAAGGCCTTCCTGCTGATATCTATTCACTGGTGAATCATCACATAGTTGCTAAAGATTTATGAGAGAGAGTTCAATTACTGATGCAAGGTATATCTTTGACAAAGCAAGAAAGAGAGTGTAAGCTGTATGATGAATTTGATAAGTTTACTCACATCAAGGGGGAATCACTTCATACGTATTACTTGCGATTTACTTAGCTAATCAATGATATAAACATCTACAAAATGAAAATTAAGCAATTTCAAGTCAATACCAAGTTCTTAAACAGTCTTCCACTTGAATGGAGTAAGTTTGTGACTGATGTCAAGCTAGTTAAAGATTTACATACCTCTAAATGCAAATGAAGTCCGTATTATGCGTGAATGCAATCAAGATCCACTTGTATTCGTTGCAAATTAGCAGATGACACCACCTCACTTCAACACTTATCAGTCTTATTACAACAATTTGCAACTTTAACAACTATTTTCACCATCACAACATGGATCAATTCAACCCAATCAACAATACTCATCTCATTATCCATAACAAACTCAATTCAATCATTCATCCATTCCACCATCACATATAGTTCAATCTCAAATGAATCATCAAACCTCAACTATTCCACAAGTTACTTATCAATCACCTCAAGCTCATACACAACCTATGACTAAATCACCATTTGGAGATTCAAGTTTTGATGTTCTTGTATTTTCTCCTAGAGATGATCTGATTGCTTGTCTTAATAAAGCAATAGATTTTCTAATAGCTGTAGCTTCTTCAAGGTTTCCTTCTACCAATAATCAGCTCTGAACTTCCTCTAATCCAAGAAACCAAGCCACTATTCAAGATGGCAGAGTTACCGTGCAGCAAGTTTAGGAGAGACAAGGGAAAAATTATTCTAGTACTACTTATAAGAGCAAATTCTATAGTTCAAGGGGGGGGGAAATCTCACAAGTGGACAAGAAAAGTTGTTTAAATGCTACAACTTGTCAAGGTGAAAGAAATATGGCTAGGAGTAAAAAGCCACTCCAAGCGACCAGGGAATTCTTCAAGTTTTAAACGTAGAACGCTAATGTTAGCATACATATAGTAGTGGATCAACTTTCGATGAGACGCAACACGCAATTTCTTCAAATTCCAGGAATTTGACAGATTACCGCTCAGACAATCATCCCTCACAATGCTGCTTTCCAGCACTGATGGATCTCCGATAGTATGATATCAGACTGTGATTGATCTCCGACTGCACAAGGGGTTTTTATGGCCACATTTCAACTATGGTTTAGCCCATTATCACCAGATGCTTGTCAAGATTGTTACACTCCTCTGAGTATAAGGGACTTCGGCTGTTCGAAACACATGACAGGGAATCGCTCTCAGCTCATGAACTTTATCAGTAAATTTCTGGGTACTGTTAGATTTAGGAACGACCAGATTGCAAGGATTGTGGGGTACGATGACTATCAGCTAGGAAACGTTATTATCTCAATGGTATACTACGTTGAGGGACTTGGACATAACTTATTTTCTGTTGGCCAATTTTGTGATGAGGATCTTGAAGTTGCATTTTGGAAAAACACTTGCTTTATTCGCAATTTAGAAGGTGTTGATCTACTTTCAGGGTCCCGGGACATAAATTTGTACACAATTTCTCTTGGTGACATGCTTAAATCATCTCCGATATGTATTTTATCCAAAGCGTCAAAGACTAAGAGCTGGTTATGGCATCGTCGATTATCTCATCTTAACTTTGGTACTTTGAACAAGCTAGCTAAAGACGATCTTGCACGAGTAATTCCTAGGCTTAAATTTCAGAAAGATCATTTGTGTTCAGCATGTGCATTAGGGAAAATAAAAAAAATCCTCTCATAAACCCAAAGCTGAAGACACTAACTAAGAGAAACTATATCTTTTGCATATGGATTTGTGTGGCCCGATGGGTGTGGCGTATTAATAGGAAAAGGTATATCTTAGTGATAGTCGACAATTACTCAAAATTTACATGGGTCAGATTTTTGAAGACAACAGATGAAGCTCCTGCGGCCATCATCAAATGTATTAAAAACATTCAAGTTCATTTGAAAGCCATAGTCCAAAATGTTCGAACATATAATGGAACCAAATTTGTCAATCAGACACTTCGTTAATGGTATGAAAATGTTGGCCTCACGCATCAAACTTCTATAGCTCGCACTCCTCAGTAGAACGGTGTTTTCAAAAGGCAAAATCGGACTCTAGTAGAAGTTGCTCGAACTATGCTGATATTTTCTAAAGCTCTATTATTTCTCTGGGCCAAAGCTATCAATACTGCTTGTTACACCCAAAATCGTTCTTTGATACGCCTCTGATATAACAAAACTCCATACGAGCTTATGAAAGACAAGAAACCAGACTTATCATTCTTTCATGTCTTTGGTTCACTTTGCTATCCTACCAATGACAATGAGGATCTGGGTAAATTTGATGCAAAAGCAGACATTAAGATTTTTGTTGGTTACGCGCCTGCAAAGAAAGCGTTCAGAATCTACAACAGAAGAACTCAGATAATTACTGAAACAATTCATGTAACGTTTGATGAGCTAACAGTAATGGCTTCTGAACAATTCAGTTCAGGACCCGGGCTTCAAGGAATGACTCCTGCTACATCCAGTACAAGACTCGGTTCAAACCCTATTTATAAACAACCTTGCATGCCACCAATAAGAGATGGTTAGGATCGGTTGTTTCAACCAATGTTCGATGAATACTTTAACCCTTCACCAATTGTTGTTTCTCTAGTTCGAGAAGCTGCTGCTCTAAGAGCTGAAGTATTAGCTGATTCTCCTGTGTCAACTTCCATTGATCAGGATGCTCCTTCAACAAGTATTCCTTCATCACAAGAACATGAACAATCTCTAATCATTTCTCAAGGTTTTGAAGACTCGCCAAAAACACCAACATTTCATGATGATCCACTTAATGAATCTCCTCAGGAAGACTCAACTTCTCAAGGATCATCATCTAATATGAGATAACTCCACACTCTATTCGAACACCTTGGTAGATAGACTAAGGATCATCCTATAGCAAACATGATCGGTGATCCTTCTCGCTCTGCATCTATAAGGAAGCAACTTGAAACTGATGCCATGTGGTGTTATTTTGAAGCCTTCCTTACTTCAGTAGAACCCAAGAACTTCAAACAAGCAATGATGGAACCGTCATGGATCGATGCAATACAAGAAGAAATTCATGAATTTAAAAGACTTAAAGTTTGGGAATTGGTGTCGTGTCTAGATAACGTGTTCTTGATCAAACTCAAATGGGAAGACATAAAGGTCCAAACAGATAGAATCGTGGTGGGTACTAAAGAATAAGGCTCGACTATTACGCAAGATACAGACGAGAAGAGGGTATCGATTTCGAGGAATCATTTGCATCGGTTTCTAGAATAGAGGCCATTCGTATCTTCGTAGCAAATGCTGCTCATAAGAATACAATAATCTACCAAATGGACATCAAAATGGCTTTCTTGAATGGCGAGCTCAAAGAAGAGGTCTATGTTTCTCAACCAGAAGGATTTGTTGATCAGGACAACGCCATGCAATGTGTACAAGCATAAAAAGGCTCTTTAACAGTCAAAACAATGCACACACGAGCATGTATGATATGCTATCAGCTTCTCCCTCATCTCTTAATAATTCTCACAAAGGAGTATTGATCCAACACTCGTTCACAATGTCATGCTAATAAACGACATATTACTGGTACAAATTAATGACATGATATAAGTATTAACATCATCCATAATACTGCCTCATGTTTGATGAGTTTGCAATCAGATGACCAATAGTCAAGATTCGATGATAGGGAAAATGTCATTCTTTTAGGATTACAAATATCTCAAAGTCGCTATAGGGTCATCTTTATAAACCCTCTAAATATGCTTCGTGAAATTGGTTAAAAAATATGGTTGCATTCTACAGATTCCTGTCGACACACCCATATTGAAAACAAAGAAATAAATGGAAGAAGATCTACCCGGGAAACTAGATAGTGCTTAACACTTAATCACGTGTGGGCATGATTGGATGAGGGTAATGTATCTTATATCCATAGAACTACCTTAACTATGTTGTCTGCTTATGTGCCCGGTATCAGGCTAAGCCTACCGAAAAGCACTTACAAGCAGTGAAACGGATCTTTCGATACCTTAACGGAACCATTAAACCATGGACTATAGTATACGAAGTATACCGCTTATTTCACTCACAGCTTATGCAGATGCCGATCACGCGGGGTGTCAGGACACTAGACGTAGTACATTGGGAAGCGCTCCATTCTTAGGTGATAAACTTGTTAGCTGGTCGTCAAAGAAACAAAAGAGCACTGCTATCTCAAATACAGAGGCTTAATATATTGCCTTTATTGGATGTTTACTCCACAAAATCCTAGATGCGTTCAAAACAAACAACTATGGTTTAAATATTTCAATAAATTCCTCTGATTCTGCAACAACAAGAGTGCGATTGCTTTATGTTGCAACAATGTTTAACATTCAAGAGCTAACACATTGATATCCTACCCAATTTTCAAAAAGGAGCAAGTGGATGAATGGAATCGGGAAACTATACTTTTGTCAGGAGAATACGAACTGGCAGCATCTTAACAAAACCGTTATGCTTCAAGAGAGATTAACTACTTGATACCGATAAGCTTGTATGAGAAGCATAGTTCTTCTAGAAACGTTTGAAAACGTTCAGGCAGAGGTAAAACGGACAAGTGATGTGGAAAAACTACATATCCTATAGAATATGAATATAATGAAACAATAAAAAAAATCCAAAAATATTTTTCCTTTTTTAAAATTTTACCAAAAACAAAAGAAAAAAATAAAAAATTACAAAAATTAAAAATATGTATCTCTGGCATTACCTCCTGAAAATCGATAACATTAAACACCTTAAAAATTCATTCAAATCATTATTACGAGGCTGTAAATGAAGTTCGAGCAGAACTTTTTAAAAAGCATTCAAAACAGCCAAAATGGCTTGCAATTATTACTTAGATAGCAACCCGTTCCATCATCTTTCAAAGCAAGTAAATCAATACAAGATTACTTGTCTCATTACGGGTATTAATTTTCCTCAGGAATAAATTACTTTATCTTCATTTAAAGCCTTGGTTGATTACTTTGCATCATAACCCAGTGCTTTCTTAAAATTCCGTAAGTGTACGATGTCAGTGCGTCTTATGTGGATAAAATAAAGAAATCATTATTTTTATTAGTATAAAGCTGTCTTCACAATGAATCAGTGTTTTCAGTAATCACATAAAAGATTTTCAAAGACAATTCGACCACTCAAACAATGACAACAACTCTTTAAATAGAAAACGGGTCGTTATTTGAGGGGGAGAAAGCATCATCAAATAATCTTTTAAAAAGGTCTTTCAAAATAAGTCACGGAATAAACAGATAAAGTTTTTGATAATGACGGATAACAATTTCAAGGGGAGTTAATTTATATTAACTAAAAGTGCTTTAGATGTCATTTATTTAAATCTTTATGGACTTATTTGCAATTTGAGACTTAGTGAATTCAGGCCTTAAACTACATTCGATCAATATTGCCAACACCTCATAGCTTGTAAAAGACTTAGGAATGTTTGGAAATAATTACATAGTTTTAAAGACCTTGAAGTTGATTCTTACGGAATAGATCTAAGATATATTGATTCTTCAAACACGTTCTCGAGTATGTGTGTGTACAAGGTTTTGCTGATTCTGATGTGTCAAAACCAGCAAGGGGGAAGGAGTAGATGTATACTTGATAGTGTCCTTGGCTTTCTTTTGAGGTTTGCTTCTTTTGTCTTTTGAGGTTAGCTTCTTTTAGTTTTAGGCCTTTTTGAATCTTTTAGGTGCACTATTTCAATCTTATGGTGGAAGAGACATCTCGTCATTAGTCAATATACATCATTTAAGTCCCCAGGGGGAAGTGTTGGGAGTATAATTATTTAAAAACATGAGAAGAATTCTTTCTGATTCAATAAATGCTTCCTTAAACGGTTAATCACTAAGCTTATTTTTTTAAAGAGAGTAGAAATAGTTGACAAAAGAGGTACACATAGGTTTGATAAGTATGATGATTCCTTAAGTTAGTCAGTATTCTGCAGAAAGAAATGAGTACATTTAGGACTTAGTTGACTTAGGTGTTTTTATTTCGACCACTTAGAGGGTATAATTGTGACATCCGGGACTTAGTTGACTTTGGTGTTTCAATTTATATCATCATTATCGTGTAAGGAGAAATGCGGACATCCGGGACTTAATTGACTTTGGTGTTACGGTTTTGAATTAATTGTGTACTTCGGATATATAGGCTTTTTACATCAAGACTTCTTGATGCGGCTTGCAAGAAAGTTTTGAATCTACTCAAGAAAGGATTGCTGATTTAGGGGGAAGCTAACACAACTTCTTAAGAGAGACTACGGGGTAGACCTACGGCTGCTACAAAGAACCATATGATTCTATCATATGATGTTCTCATCATTCAGGTCAAACCTCGTACATAATAATCTTGTGAATATATAAATGTGTAGTGTAGACTTAATGGTGATAATGAGAAGTGATCGAGTACAAAATTTTCAAGAATTTCTTAGTAAATTCAAAATTTCTCAAATTATTGTACTCAACACTGTCTTATATTCCCTCAAATATTGAGGGGGAGCATTAAAATGTTCCTTTTAGTGATTATGTAACATTTTGTCCCCGAAAGTTTAATCAATTGATATCCAAAATATCAAGGGATTAACATTTTGGATAAGGGGAGAAAATGTGATTAAACGGAACTGAATCTTAATTGTATTGTCATGTGATCATATAAAATAGACTCAATGCACTCCAACACTTAACATGTACTACGATTATGGTGCACATGTTAAGGGGGAGCTTTTTAGTGATGATGAAAAACTCTCAAAGTGTAAATCTTTTGATATTTATATCAAACACTTTGATTGAACTTTTCAATGATTTTGGTTTCGATTGTGATGGAATACCTAAAAGACCGACCATGTACTTCAATTTATGGAGTTATAAGGTGGTTAGACATAGGTATTCAAATCCCATGATCCAACCAGAACTGGAGGGATCTACCCAGGGATATCCACTAGATAGTGTAGAAGTCCTTCGGGAAAAGTGCCTACTAAGATAGAGCTAGTACTGGAACAAACCCAACAAGGTACTAGTTATGAAGTCTCGGTAAGAGCTGAAGGGGTTGAAGAATTAAAAAGAAAAATTAAGATAAAGGGTGAAAAGAAAGAAGCCCTCCTTACACTTAGGCAGAAACTGGGTCAATACATTTGTTGTCTAGAATCACAAAGATGATTGCTGACATTGAAGACTGACATCATGGACCCAATGATGCAATGCACAACCCTCCCTAGCCACTCAAGGTCTCTGAACAGACTCTTGTTTCATTTCTCACGAAGATTACACTCATTTCTATCGACTTTCTCACTCTGAGTTGGTTGATATTGAAAAGGTGGCAATCTGCTCCAGCCTCCGATCTCTAAAACCAAAGTGCACTATTGAGTCTAGAGCCAAAAAAGATCATCCATAAATCTCATTATGACACTTGTTAAAATTATGCTTGCTAAGTCACACAATGTGAATAACAAGATATATATTAAGAGTCCTACGCATTATCCTTGTGATTTGCCAGAACATCAGAGTGATACTTAAGTATTCACAGTGAAGATGGAAATCCTGCTTGAGCCAACATCAACAGCTCTTGTAGGTGACTTGAGCGGTTCTTATGAAGCATATACTTGTGACAACTGGAAAGCAACAATGGTGCGATTCTCTATGAATCAAACTTGTTCCAGGTTATGGATCGACGATTAATGAATTTTGAATTGCTTAAAACTCTTGATGTGTCACAAAACCACTTTAGCAAGTGATATGTCGATTGATTTTCAAATCAATTTTTTTCAATTTAATCTGTGAGATAGTAACTCACTGGTTTACTCTTATCGTGCTGTCTGCTTTAAGACGTTCCGATAATGGGAACATGCTGAGTACGATGAATCTAATACATGTGTGTTAGAAAGATTCAGTACTGTAAGCGGGAAATCTTGTCAAGGAGATTCTTCTTAAATTGAATCTACCTAATCACAGGTCGATCCTCACGGATTACGAGGTTACATCCACCAAACCACAGGAGAATGACAAAGACCTATTCGTCCCACCCTTTATTGCTATGTTTTATTTCAGGGAATATATAAAGATGGTAATGGGAGGTACCATGCAGTGACTCACAGATCAATAGCAGCTTGCTCATTATCTTTGACCCGTTATTTATAGAGATACCATGAAAGCTCAAGTACATGTTTCAAGACTTCCGCTACTCTGATACTGTACATCTCTCTTAAAGTAACGAAGTATTAAAGTTAAAGAATTTCAAAGAAGTTTCTGTCACTTTGATACCGAACGTCTTTCTCGAAGTGATGAAGTGTTAAAGTTAAAGAACTTCAAGAAAGATGCATCATTAAAGCTTTCAAGCTATCAACATCAGTAAGGTTGAGCATGTCAGTCCAAAAGTTACGAGTTTACATGATGGAAATGTTTACAAGATGGCGAAAGGATTATGCTTGTTGTGATCTTTAAGTTGCTCAGACACATATTCCCATACAAGTCAAGATAAAAAGGAACAAGCTCAAAGCCTATAGTCAATGTCATACGCAAAGCAAGCATAGACTAAAGATCAACTTATTACACAATAAAAGACTCAGATCAAGACAAGAAGCTTCAATGATTAAATGGATCATAAGGTCGCAAGGAGAGATTCTTATGATCACCCTTAGGGGGAGGTTGTTGAAATACAGAAAAGTGTTGATCATTTATGAGATCTCAATGATCGTCCCTTAAGGGGAGATTGTTAGGAATTTAGTTTTTAGTGAAGTGATGACCATTATCGATCTTTAACAGAGCTTGGTAATAGTTATTTTTTTTTTTTTTTGACAATTTTATGTAATAGTTTGGAAGCTAAACCGGGCCATAAAAGTACATAGTAGCCCCCATAACACAAGCCCATGGCAGGTTATGCTAGGCATATATAAACCCTCTCCACACATGGAGAGGGTGTTGGTTGTTCATTTATCACATTTTCACTAAGCTAATATTATCATCTTTCTTTCTCTCTCTAAGTGTTCATCTAACCATCTCTTTCTCTCTCTAAAATTAAGTAAATCAATCCATACTTGTGTTTAAGATATTCTACTATGTATGATCAGTTCCTTGTTGGTGTTAGGTATTATAGTGAAAGGGATTATTGAATGATCACTAGCGCGTATAGCCTGTCTACTTCATTCATAAAGGTCTCACTATTACTATACGTGATGTCTCCTCGCCTACATTGAGCCTAATTGCCTGGAGCTCTTTTATGACACAGACGCTGCCCTGCTCGACACACCCCCCCCCCTCTCCAGTAGACCCAGACTGCTCTGCCCCTCGCCTATAATACTCTCGCTCCATAGCCACCTCCTCTGATACGAACGCTTAATCTACAGGCATCCTGACAACCTCATGAGCCCTACCACTAAAAATGACTTACCTACGATTAGTTGACGTGATCTGAGTGATTTCATTTCCATATTTCGTTGCGAGGATCTTGGTATTGTAAGTGACATTATCATGACTAGAATGCTTAACGGAAAAATCTTAATACCTTCGGTTGGGATACATTTTCAAAATCTTTCTAAATTCTACTTGAGGACAAGTAGGATTCAAGTGGGGGGATATTTGATATCATCAAATAACATCATACTTTACTATCATTTATCCTAGGTATTTTACCCACTTTTATATAATTATTGCAAGCTATTGGTACTTAATTGCTTAAAGTTTATTATTGCAGTAATTATGGAGTCACTTGTAAAGAATAAGCAAAAAGGCGCAATTCTAGAGCTTAAATGAAGACATTTAAAGAATAATATTTTCTGCACCTATACGTCGTATCCAGTAATGAAGATACGGTGTATCAGTGCTAGCTCAACA
Organism: Tanacetum coccineum; assembly: GCA_026074375.1. Lineage (NCBI taxonomy): Eukaryota > Viridiplantae > Streptophyta > Magnoliopsida > Asterales > Asteraceae > Tanacetum > Tanacetum coccineum. The sequence goes on from BQNB010046640.1 coordinate 24,330, forward strand.
CAAGAAATACGTAATGATCAATTCCCGATCCGGCTGTAATCCTCTACACACCCTATACGCCGTTTGCATGTTGTTCATCAGTCAAAGATATGTATTTATATGATTGATGGTTTCTCTCATAAATTGATTGATTCTTATCGCGGGACTCCACAGAAATTAACCCCTATTTGCTGTATCTACTTATCCATACGGTGTACTCCAGGGCGTATTTTAGGACCTATAAATCAAGACTCAAAAACGTATTTTAGTGTGCAATATCACATTTCTCGTGTATACTATACAACTAAAGTCGAATTTCTCAAGCCAAGAAGAGCAGCCAAGGTCGAGCACTACTCCTAATTCCATAGAAGACATCGTGTAATTCTTACTTTCTTAATCATTTGATTTTTAATTGTTTGATCACGTTTGTAATAATGACAATGATTATGGGCTAATACCCTCGGGGTATTAGCATGTTAATGAAGTTATATGTTTGGTTTGTTTTAATATGGCTTTGCTTAATTATCATTGTTGTTATTTTGGTTTATCACTTATACTTGTTTATGTGCTTGTACATGCGACCTATCATTCAACTGGGTCTAGGGAGACCTAACCAGTAACCTAGATGCCAGGATGGCTCTCCATGTTGTGTTTTATATGCCCGGACCAATAGGATCACAAATGACACCTTATCATTACTCTTTGATTATGAGCTTAGTTGACCGGCAGGTGACCCGATAATTGTTCAACCAGTATTGTTCATTTATTAATTGGTATTGATTTTGGTGGTGGACTACCGGTGTATAAAACAACATCAAGCAATAAGTGGGTAAAGTCCCGATGGGCTAGGGTATTAACAGGATCACCACTGCTTTAATTCTCTATGGTAGATTATAATTAAACTATAGGATGCTTTATGCGGATACGTTAATCGTGACAGGATTGTTCGTGTTCTAGTCTTAGGAAGAAGTACCGCCTAAGTCTTAAGAATGATATGCCGCCTTGAGATAAGCAGCAATTGTACTAATTAATCGAACCAGTATTTAATCAGATTTAACATGGTTAAGATAGTTTTTTATTATTTGGCTCGTTCCTCTCTTTTGTCTTGTGTTTATTTGCTTTAGTGTGTATTGTGCTTAGAATTCATATTTGTCACCATAAACCTGTGTGCCAGTATCTTAGGCTGAAAACCCCCTTTTATCCTCTAGTAAATATTATAGCATAGGTTTAACAGTAATTAGGGGGGGGGGGGGGGGGGGGGGGGGGGGGGGGGAAATAAACTAATTAGATTAATAAAATGGTGATAGAATAATTGGTAGCTTGCCCGGTGTTCAAAGTGTCTGTCTTTTGGTAGTCAGCGAATATTAATGTTAACCTGGATAATCATAAATAACACACTATCATGACAAATCAATAGATAATGGTCTTAGAATAAACGCCCAAAAGTTTGTAGTCCATGATTTCCATTACTCCCAATTTACCTTAGTTGAAACACACCTGAAAATGATACTCGAAAAGGTCAACATAAAGTTGGTGAGCTCGTAGGTTTAATAACAACCAAGTTGTTGTGCCATAGTTCCAAAAGGTGGACAATTGCGCAATATGATAATGAATACTTGTACTAGATTAGATACCAACATAGCAATTCCTTGCTATTATAGATCTATAGATACTCAACAGACATAGATACCAATATAGAAACTCCTTGCTATAATAGATCCATAGGTAGACCACATACATAAATACCATCACAACAACTCCTAGTTATCCTAGATTCATAAATATACCACAAACATAGATACCAACACTCATAAAAACCCAAGCTCTTAGTTTACTCGCACCTAAAGCCTACCAGCTAGAGCTATACATAGGGTGGATGATCCACAAGTTCACAAGTTCACAAGATCACAAGATAAGATCCATAAAGCAAGTTTAACCAAATCTCATGTCATTCACATAGCAGTCATAGGCACATAGCATTGTCCAAAAAGATAAAAGTTACGCACAGTGAAGAAAACAAGTTCAAAATAGATTTGAGTATCAGTTCCCCCCAACGGAAAAGAGTTAAAAAGTAGGGCTACGAGAACTCACATCAAAAGATAACAATAACTGACTAGATAATCTCTAACTAGATGCACAACGGTACCCGGCCACGACCTAATCATTAAGTTCTACTTAGTAATATGTTGCATGAATTTACCTTTGTTGCACAACGTTTGCAAAAGTTTGTAAAAAGTTCGCATTCTTGTTAAGAAAGTTTTTGTATCATGGTTGTGTGGTAACTAGGTAAGTTAACTCGATGCACTTGGGCTAAGTGCGATGCTAACACATGATGTTCGAGAATAGAGTTTGTGTTCTATGTTGAGATAAAGGGTTCAAAAGGTCAGAGACGTATCCAACGAGAAGTGATTAAAAATTTAGAGATTAGAAAATAAGGAATAAACAATTTCAAAATATAAAAGTATGAATGATATTTATAATAAAATAATAATATTTTATTTTATAAGGGTAAGTATGATTTCTTGCCTAATTTGTACGTTTAAGTCAAATTGTTTCAACCTTGAAACTTAACGATTAATAAAATCCAATTTTGTTCCTTTGTCGGGTCAACAAGAAAATAAGTGTTTCCAAGATATTTCCTAAGTGTGGGACATTTTATAAAATTTTGGCATGACCTGTTTGTGTGTAAGAGCTTTCCCCAAGGTTTTCAAACCTTAATTTCAATCACTTTCCAAATTCAATAATTTTTCCAAATCAAATACCAAGTTTTAGGTTTTCACGACGATCTGTCAAACACACATTTCAAAGACTAACCCATATCGTTTTAGTTTACCCGAGTATAAGTCCACTAGATGTTCATAGGTATTTTAGTTCATGTTCTTGTACATTAGGTCATTGGGCCTCATGGCCTTTTAGAAGTTTCTCGATTATCCCGATAATATGACAAGTATAGTATATATATCTTATTGGGCTTTTCGGCCTAATCAGTCTACTAATGTATCTTTAAGTTCCAAGTATGCCAAAATAGTTTACTAATATTTTACAAAACAACAAGTTTCTCTTTAGTTTCACCTAAATAAGTTGTCAATAAGCTGAAATATAGTTCAAGAGAATAAGCCGAGACCAAATAAGCTCAAGATAAGCAACGGCTTATCTTGGCTTATTGGGCCGAGACCTCTAAAAGCCCAAAACAAGGCATTTTAAGCCCGACGTAATCTAATAAGCTTTAGTAGAGGAAAATAAGCATAGTAAGTCCAATAATAAGCCAACCAAAACAAACCAAACGAAAACAATGAGTTGAAACCCATGACTCCTTTGGGTTCGGTTCTTGGGCCAAAACCAAACACAAACCTAAAAGTCACAAATAAGCTAGTATAGGTCCGATAACAAAATAAGCAATCCAAATAAGCCCGAATTCAAAACAAGTTATGGAATAAGCCATGAAAAGTTTAGAAATAAGCCGGATAAGTCATGGGCCGAGCCCATGGCTCTTTTTCTTTGATTTTTTTGATAGGCCGAGACACGAGAAAAGCCCGCGAAACAAATAAGCCCACGTCAAGCTTATTTTTAAGCTAGGGTTTTCGAATAAGCGAGAATAAGCTCTAGACATTATATGATATTTTACCACAACAACCACAATATTCAAATGACCATTTCTTTGTTTCTTCTTTTTGTCCATGTCGAGACCAAACGCACCCTTAGAAGTCTTTTGTTCATTTTCAGAGTTTAGTTTTTGACAAACGCGTTGTGCAACCATTATTAGATCATTGTTAAGCTACCAAAAGTACAAGAATTTATAAATTTTGAAGACCTACAAAAAGATGTTTTCGGATGAGGATTTAGACACGAACAAACAACCCAAACGTTGTTTTTGAATACCCAAGACTACTAGAATGTTGTTGCGACGTCTTGGGATTGTTTCAGTTATTTTGATTCTCGGCTTCGATCAAGGTGAGTTCATAGCCTCGCATTTAAACTGTTTTAAATGTTTTATAACCCGCGAGGGGGATACATGTTGTTTTGAAAATTGAACGCGATGTGTTTTGATACGTGATATGATTTCATTGCTATGAGTATATGCCTTTTACTGTGTGACCGTTAATTACCGAGGAGGTAAACGCTGAATGCATTAAATAGATCTATTGGGTTTGACAACCCTGTCCGGGGTCTGAATCTGATGGTGAACACCCTGTAACGGACATTTTGTATTGAGACTAGGGGTAGTGGCATACTTCTCGGTCAGTATTTTATCCTAAATGATAAAGGTGTTAAGATTCGGTACACGGGCTCATGTTAGTGGAAATCATGATATAACTTGCCTTGCTAGCAATGTTACAATTGTTTTGTGGAACCGAATATTGCGTTCTGACTGTTATTTGTAAACTCTATGAATTCACTCAACGTTTGTTGACGTTTTTAAGCATGTATCTTAGGTTTAGGAGCTGTTGATGGCTTTGATGGGACGGAACGCGGATATCAAGAATTGTGTTTCGGTGAAATTTTTTACATTAACCAAAACGATGTTTTAGAAAAGAAGTCGTGTCATGACTTTTTGAAATGAAATTTCTAAGTTAGTTTGGGACCTTGTAACTCTGATTCACTTAAAATAAATGAAGGGAATTTTGTTTTTTAAACGTATCATTTGATCGTTTGCTGGAACTCGTGTGCATGTATTATGAAGCAGCACCCCAAATGTTGTATTTCGTTGCGTATCATATTTTGCGGGTGTTACACCTCACCTAGGCATAATCGTCCAATACTTGTATTTGGGTCTATTTCTATCTTAACACGACAAAACATTAAAGTAAACATTAGTGGGTTAGTACAAGAAAAGATAAGTAATGTTTTGCACTCAAATGTCATTAGAAAGCATTTAGAAGTCAACAATTTGAATGGTTTCTTCATAATGAGCAAGATATAATAGTTTTGTAAGCCATCAGACCTAAAAGTGCGGCGTACTTCATTTGAAATGCAGCGTACTTCCCCTCCTTTTTCAAATTCCTCTAGAAAGTACGGCGTACTTTGTAATACCCCCATTTTTACAATATAGTAGCGGAAGATAATCTGGGGTATTACTTCATGGATACAACAATCATAATCATAGCAAACAACTTTAAAAGAGACGTTGTTGGAAAAAATTAGTTATCATTCATTATAATCAGAGTTTTTACAAAATGTAGGTCCTAAAATCTAAAATATCAAGTTTGAATGATAACAGTTCAGCCACCTTCGAGTCCATGCCACTTCGTACCGCAACTTGCTCAATTACCTGAGATAAACATGCTAGAAAGGGTCAACACAAAGGTTGAGTGAAATTCATAGGTTTGATAAGTAGTTTGAATACAAGTTATAGTTTGATAATCGTATAAACACAATTATTATGATAATGATATTGTTATTGTACACCCATTATTAATAATAATTGCAACGAATACAATTATCATAGTAACAGTGTATTATCCCGTTACCCGCAAAGACAATTATAGGAGATATTGGGAGATATTACCCAAAGAGATACTAGGAGATATTACCCAATAGAGATATTTGAGATATTACCCACAAAGAGATCTGGGGAATATACCCAAAGATATACTAAAAGTAGATATTGGAAGATACTAACCCAAATAGATATTTTCCATGAACCTACAATAAAATATCAGGATAGCATATAGTTTGAGCATAACACCTGTGCATTCGATGAATTTAATGCAGGTGTCAACGGGTTTTTTATAAGATATGTGAGATTATGAATTCATTAAGTCTTTGAAAAGTAATCACATTGTTATAAGATAAATGAGTATGTAAAAGAGTTTGTAACAAGCATGTATCCCCCTCGCGGGTTTATAAAACATGTAAAATAAGTAAAGGCGAGGTTATGAACTTCACCTGATATGTAGAGGTAATAAATATTCCAAAATGAAAGCAGACGACCTTATCACAATCTTAACAGGGAAGGTTGATATAGCAAATGATAGTAAACAGCCACGTCACACAACCTGAGTAGAATATGTCAAGTCTTAGGAAGATTGTACTTTAGAACTCTGGTTTGAGAGTTTAGAATTATGATTGATGAGTTTTTTTGGAATTAATGTAATCAACTGTTCGGGCCATCATAATTCAGAAGTCATTCAGTAAACGTTTGAGGAGCTAGGGCACTTTAAATCGTAAACCCAACAACTCAGTCAGAACGTAATACCAAGATGAAACCTCTTAATATGAAGCTCCCTAGTATTGTGGTACAATATAGCTTCCGGATGATTGGTTTTAAGCGTTTTATTTAATATCTGGAAATGTTAAGCACGTCAAGCGTTAATTAAAGTTATGTATGGTAATGTTTTGAATGTGTTTTTATAGTTTTTCAAAATGTTACATTTTAGACCCTGGGGTTTGGAAAATTGCAAGTAGACCCCTAGGGTTTGCATTTTTACGACTTTGGTCCTTCAACTTTGAAAGATATACCAAGTAAACCTTGGACTTTGAAAAGTGACATAATAGATCCTGAGTTAAAACCTTTGATAAAATGACACTTTTGTCCTTTTAGATTATACCTTTTCCGGAAAGTTACGATATATACCCCTTGCATGGATTATAATTACCAAAACATGTCCAAATTGTCATGCAAGCTTAGTTTAACATTTCAATAGACATTTATAAGTTATAATAAACTAAAATATGAATTTTTAACGCAACACAAGTTTAAAATAACGATTCGTTAAGCTAAGAAACAAAACGGGTCAAATTAGGGTTTCAAAACGTAAACGCGCGGGTTTTAAGTTCAAATTCCTTCATTAATCAATAAAGTGGTTATTTTAACATTAGTTAAGAATGCTAGGATAGATTATAACAATATTTAACCATTATAACATTTAGTTTTAAGAAAAACGCGAAATTAGGGTTTCGGGTGTACGGTTTTGGATCAAAACAGAAAATGAGCATGAATTGAGTTATGAAACTTTAACAAGAGTATATTTAGGATCATATGAACATTATAAGGGTGTAGTAGCAGAAGTAGAACATTCAAAACCTGGGTTTGAGCTTCATGTTACAAAAATGTCGGAAATGGTCATTTCGGGTAGTATTTCCACTCGTACGCCTTGTATCTTTACTCCGGTGCTTCAATTCTTCAGGGCTTCACTTCTTGAACTTCTTTAATGATCCTGGGATCATAAGGGAGCAAAGGATTGCTTCCAATTGGGTTTGAGAGAGAAGAGATGTGGTGCGAGTTGAAATGAACACATAAGGCTCCTATTTATACCCAAATGAAGCATAGATGACTAAGGAAGCTTATGAATCTGATATAGGACATGTGTAACAGCTAGGGGGTGATGTGTTGAAGCTACATGATGAGTCTTGAGGTCTAGAGGTGGTAGGATTGCAAGGTGGAAGGTTTTTAGGGGTGTTTGGGTGTTCGCGGCTGATTGGAGCAAAAAGAAGGCCATGTGCCTTTAATTTCGACCAAGAGAAGGTTCAAGCAGGTGGGTGAGCTGCTACAAGGTGTCTAGAAGGAGTTTATGCAAGTGCCTTGCACATGGTTAGGGCTAAAATGGGTTAAAGAAGCCAAAAATGGGGTGCGGGTCTGTTTTGGGCTCGGCATAGTTTTCAAGAGTCTTTCCAAGGTACATTGTGTTTATAATGATTAAGGATAGATGAAATAGGTTATTAAGGTCTGGGATTAAAGTAATTAGCAAAGATTAGCAATTTGTTTGGGTTAAAACGGATTAGAAATGAAGAAATGGGAGTACGGGTTCAACTAGGGCTCGTTTAGGGTTTTCTTGACTTTCTTGGCTTATATTTTGCATACTCTTGATTAGGAATGATGGAATACAAAATACTAGGGCTTATATAAAGTATTATAAATGAATTTTGGTCATTGGTTTAAGTTATAATGGGTTGAAATTGAGAAAACGGGTCAAAGTTACAATTAGGGCATAATTAGGGTTTTCTGGATTCGTTAAGGTTTTCTAGGCTTTGATTTCTTGCACATTGCCAAGTTAATGATAGATAATGATTTGTAAACTTATTTTATGAGTTTATAATGGCCATTGGTTAGTTATTTGGGATTATAATGTTTTAAAACGAGTAAACGGGTCAAATGATCATTTAGGGTGCAATTAGGGTTTCTAGAATATGTTTTAGGTACAAGTGAAGTAAAATGATGAAGTAATGATGAATAATTATTGAATAGGATTGATATGATTGTAAAATAAGTTATTTAAACTTATTTAAATGTTGGTTTGGGGTTATGATGGATAAAAACCAAAAAATGGGTCATGGTTTAAAAACTAGCTCGGTTTTAGGGTTTAGGGTTTTGAATTAGGGTTTTGAGTGCAAAAAGATGTATGAAAGCTTATGTATGGAATAACTAGGGTTCATATATTGTAAAATGAGTATATTAGCTTGATTAAGTGGTGGTGAAGAGATGAGAATGAAAATGGAGGTAAAACGACTATTTTAGAGATCATGCTTAATGACTTGTACATTGAGCTTTTAGAGATTTGTACTTTGACTTGAAGAGATTTTATATTTTAAATGAGATATCATATTACTTGTACATATGCTTTAGTAGCTTGTGCATTCACTTAAGGAGTTAACCCTTCCATGATAATGGTTTAAAGCCCGTTTAGATATAACATTGCGAATAGTACATTATAGGAATAATGTACCTTGTAAAAGGGATATGATGATATTGACTTGACATGTTATGATGTTTGCTTAACATATATGAAGATATGATGGTCATAGATAGGTTGTGTGAGCTTGTCTACTTTAGTTATGACATACTGAGATATATAAGTAATGTAATAAAGCAAAAAATTTCCCCGTACAATTATGATAATAGTAAAATAGGTTTTGCATTTGATGAAAATTCTTGGGTTGTTATAGTCTCCACCCCTTACAGAAATCTCGTCCCGAGATTTAATTGTAAGTTATAGTGGTATTGTTTAGAGATAGGTACTAGGTATGAATTTAGGTTAATCAAGGTCACAAGTTCACGTGTGTGATGCATTTATAATTATGTTGTACACCATAATTATAATTACCTCCTTTCACACGTCTACTTATTTTCAAGATCATACCTCTTGGTGACAGTCAATAGAATTTCTCTAGATTCTGGTAGAATCTGGGTGGATGGAATACGTTGTGCTACTCATATCGTAAGGAATCGTTATTCATTAACCTTTAAAAGTCAACATCAAATAAGAATACTATCACAAGTCTTTATCAAAATTTTCATACCTAGTGGTATTGAAATCATTTGATATTGCATAGATTCTTGTGTGTTTCCTTGTTATTACGTTACAGAATATAGAAAATTTTTAGAATACAGAGATGAGTGATGTTAAGGAATGATTATGAATTTGAGAGTGTTTCTAATCACGTGAGATACAGATTTTGAAATGAATAGATGATGAAGGTAGTAATGAAGGTAATAAGGATAATGATTAAGGGATTGTTTGTACAAACGGATTAAAAGAAACTTGTTTGTACGTATGTTATATACTTAAGCCTACTTATTTATAATTAGTCACTTACAAAAAGAAGCGTCCAACTCCTTGTAACTGAGAATTTATAAATTCATAGTTCAGGGATTTATAATTTCCTTATTCAAATGAAGAAGTGACCTAATTCATTTCAATAAGATGATCATAAATCGTCTTACCTAAGCATAAAAACACAATATGGTAATGTGTAGAAAATGAATTGTTAGATAATATTCAGATGTTGATTGTATTAACGCCCATATAATCGAGGATGAAAATTTATGTTGCAAAGGTATGGGGAAAGTATTTAGAGTTTGAACATAATAGAATTAGTAGAATTTGACAAACGATGTCGAGTTTTGATATCATAAGATAACAAGATGTAATGGAATCATCACTTTATTATTTCATGAATAACTTTACATATGAACTTTACATATGAAAAAGAGTTGATACTTATGCTAAGTATCTTGTAGTAGAATAAAATTAACAGACGACGAGGATTGATGATTGGGGTTTTTAGATTGAAGAAGATTCTGATGAGAGTTAAATATCCTCAAGAGTTGTTTTCAGTGGTTGATCTTATGTCTATGCAGTTTCTAGTCAGATGACCTACTTTGTTGCAAGTTTGACACTTGACAGTGCAATCTCCTGTGTGATGCAGGGTGCATTTTGTACACAAAGGAAGGTTTCCATGGTATCTTTTGGGAGGATAAGTCCTAACAGGTTCTTGTCTTCTATTCTGCTGGTGGTGGTAATCATCATTACGGTTTTGATTGTTGTGGTTATTTTGGTAGTTGTCATTTTTGCGATTGTTGAAGCAGTTATTATTGTCGTGGTATTTGGGGTAGTTGTTGTTGTTGTCGATGGTGTTTCTCTTATCTTCTAATTTTCGTTTATGATCATTGGTTTCTTGCACAGAATCGCGTTTTATTATCTGATCCATTAACCTCTGGGATATGTTGATGGCTTCCTCCAAAGTTTGAGGTTTCGAGGCAGTAACGTTTCCTTCAATGCTTCGAGGTAGACCTCCGATAAAAGCTTCCAAGAGTTTCTCATTGTTTGGCACCATGTTTGGACACAAGGTGGTTAATTCTTGGAATCTTCTAACATAGGGTTTAAGATCATTTCTCTTTACACTCAGATTGTAAAGTTCCTCTTCCATTTTTCTGATCTTAGTCCGAGGACAATACTTATTCGTCAGAATCCTTTTTAACTCAGTCCAGGTGGTTCGATTAGCTTGCTCTATTCCCATAGGTTGGGCATATGCATTCCACCAGGACAAGGCATCATCAGTTAAAGTACCAGTAGCAAATGTTACTTTATTTTCCTCAGCACATCTGCTTCGAGAGAATACTGATTCGGTTCGTTCAAACCAGCGAATAAGGCCTACTGCTCCTTTCGTACCATTAAAGCAGAAAGGTTGACAGCTGATAAACTCTTTATAGTTTCCCATTTTTACTGCAGGAGTTCCAATAAGATTACTAGCACTTGCCATGGCAGCAGTCTATGCTTCCAGGGCTGTAGTAAAATCATCAGTCAGTTGCCGGATGGCATCCAAAGTTATGGCTGGTGTTTCGGATGTTGACGTCCTTTTGGGAGGCATCCTATCAACATAAGATAACACGTAATAAGAATGACATCATAAGTTTTGAAAAGTAAGAGAATGTGATGCTAAAATGCTTAAAGAATAATGCTTATTTTTGAACTTTTAAGCACTTAGAGGTTATGGTATGATTCATAAAGACGGAGATAATGATGCAAATGACGGTTGAATGATGAATGGTGATGATGAATGATTGATGAGATGAATAAAGTGGTATTTAAGAAACAACAAGGTAGATAACGGGATTGCCTTTATAAATAACTTGCCTTTTTACTGTACATAGTCAAGATTTGACAAGCGTCTTTATTTATACCACACATCATGTGGCTTAGGATAAAGCTATAACTAGTTTAAGAGTTTGATGATTTTGAGCTGGTAGATGACATCCTAAAGATCTTCATGATTTGTTTGGTGACGAGCTTGGATTTTCTCAATGATTCGTTCACCAAAAATATCTGGTAACGAGATTTAGATTTTCTCAATGACGAGCTTGGATGACATCCTAAACTATCTGGGTGGTTTGGATCAAAGGTTCTCTGGCCTTTATCACCAAAAATACTTGTACCAAGGGTTCCAAACGAAATGGGAAGTTTGTATGTGAGTTGTGTAAAATGAGGGAGCCAAGGCCTCCTTTTATAGGCTGAAATCGGCGCACTTGGTGAGTTAATGCTGGTATCGTTTAATTATTTGAAGGGAAGTGTGGCGTACTTAGTAAAATGTGCGGCGCACTTGAGGAGTTAATGCACTTCTTTGACCGAGACTTTAATTCGTTGACTTTTGAAGGAAGTGCGGCGCACTTGGGCAAAGTGCGACGCACTTATGGTCTTTTTCAGCTTTAGCCCTTTATTTTCTTAATAGTAGTGATGGTGGTAATACTGGAGATGGAATTAAAATAGCTGGTGAAGTAATAGGATCTGGTGATGAAATAGGTAATTCCTTAGCATAAAATGCTTGTACGTTCTTCAAATAAGGATTATTGTAGAGAGGTGAGATCACTAATGGGATTATATTAGAGTTTAAAAGAAATGCTTCCTGATGAAGCTGGGAAGTAATCCGATGAGACTGAAGTATAATTAAGAATATTCATAGAGGAAAAAGCATCCTCAATATCGGAAGTAGAGCGGTTGGGAGAAGACATCGTTCTGTTAACAATCCAGTCGTAAATAACATAAGTTATTTATGTAATAGTATAATAGATATGTATATTTACATACTTGTTCCGGAATGTAGTGGCACGGAGGACTTTGATGGCTGAAAAATGAAATGTGGTTATAGTTAAGGTTTTGACCTTGTTCTCTATAACCATGGCGCTGATACCAATCTGTAACACCCCCATTTTTACAATATAGCAGCGGAAGCTAATCGTGGGTATTACTTCATGGATACAACAATCATAATCATAGAAAATAACCCAAAAGAGACGTTTATTCAAAAGATATGTTATCATTCATTTCAAATCAGAGTTTTTACAAAGGCATGTCCCAAAATCTAGTTACATACATTGTGAATGATAACAAGTTTAGCCATCTTCGAGTCCATGCCACTCTGTGCCGTATATTGCTCAATAACCTGAGATAAACATGCTAAAAAGTCAACACAAAGGTTGAGTGAAATTCATAGGTTTGATAAGCAGTTTGAATACAAGTCATAGTGTAATAATTGTACAAACACATATCAAAAAAATTAAGAAAAAAGATAAAATTTTTTATTATTATGAAAATGGTATTAGTATGATCTTGGGTCACGTTAATTATATACCGTTATTAGTAATAGTCGTAAAATAATCATAGAAACAATGTATTAACCGTTTATTGCCTTGTTTGGTCTGATTGGTCTTGTTCTCATGTCACCAACACATTATCATCCAAAGTCAATTTAATGACTCGAAGAGCTTATATATCAACATATTAACATCCAAAGTCAATTTAACGATTCAAAGAGCTCATATATCAACATATTAACATCCAAAGTCAATTTAACGACTCGAAGTCAAATTTAATGACTTGAAGGATTTATAACACTAACATTAATATCATAAGTCAATTTAATGACTCGAAGTCAAATTTAATGACTTGTAGGATTTATGAAACTAACAGATTAATATTCAAAGTCAATTTAACAACTCGAAGTCAAATTTAACGACTTGTAGGATTTATGAAACAAACAGATTAATATCCAAAGTCAATTTAATGACTTGTAGTCAAATTTAACGACTTGTAGGATTTATAACTTAGACATTGATTGTAATGATACATCAGATTAGCATATAGTCTGGTAAAACACTTGTATCCGTTATTTATAGCATGTATCCCCCTTGCAGGTTTATGAAAGCATTAAAGAGATTAAAAGTGAGGCTATGAACTCACTAAGTCATTGAAAAACAATCACATTGTTATAAGATAAATGATTATGTAAAAGAGTTTGTAACAAGCATGTATCCCCCTCGCGGGTTTATAAAACATGTAAAATGAGTAAAGGCGAGGTTATGAACTTCACCTGATAGGTAGATGTAATAATTATTCTGAAATGAAAGCTGACGACCTTATCACAATCTTAACCGGGGAAGGTTGATATAGTAAAATGATAGTAAACAGCCACGTCACACAACCTGAGTAGAATATGTCAAGTCTTAGGAAGATTGTACTTTAGAACTTTGGTTTAAGAGTTATGAGTTTGATTGAAGAGTTTGGAATTATTGTATCACCGTTCGGGCCATCATAATTCAGAAGTCATTCAGTAAACATTTGAGGAGCTAGGGCACTTTAAATCGTAAACCCAACAACTCAGTCAGAACGTAATACCAAGATGAAACCTCTTAATATGAAGCTCCCTAGTATTGTGGTACAATATAGCTTCCGGATGATCGGTTTTAAGCGTTTTATTCAATATCTGGAAATGTTAAGCACGTCAAGCGTTAATTAAAGTTATGTCTGGTAATGTTTTGAATGTGTTTTTATTTTTTTTCAAAATGTTACATTTTAGACCCTGGGGTTTGGAAAATTGCAAATAGGTCCTTGGAGTTTGCATTTTTACGACTTTGGTCCTTCAACTTTGAAAGATATACCAAGTAAACCTTGGACTTTGAAAAGTGACATAATAGACCCCTATAGTTATAACTTTGATAAAATGACATATTCAGCCCCTTTAGTTATAAGTTTTAGAAAGTTACGATATATATCCCTTGCATGGATTATAATTACAAAACATGTCCAAATTGCCATGCAAGCTTATTTTAACATTTCATTAGACATTTATAAGTTATAATAAACTAAAATATGAAAGTTTTTAACATACACAAGGTTTAAATTTAACAATTCGTTAACTATGAAGCCAAAACGTGTCAAATTAGGGTTTCAACGTAAACGCCGGGTTTTAAGTTCCAAATTCATTCATTAATCAATAAATGGTTATTTTAATATTAGTTAAGCATCTAGGATAATTATCACAATATTTTAAATCATAATAACATTAGTTTAAGAATAAACGCAAAATTAGGGTTTCGGGTGTACGGTTTTGGATCAAAACAAAAAATAAGCATGAATTGAGTTATGAAACTTTAACAAGAGTATATTTAGGATCATATGAACATTATAAGGGTGTAGTAGCGGAATAAGAACATTAAAAACCTGGGTTTCAGCTTCAAGGATCAAAAATGGTGGAAACGGGTCAGAATCAGGACTTTCAGCTTCGTACGGCTAGAGTAACGACTCCCGGACTTTGTTTCTTGGTTTATTTTGCTTCCTTTCTGTACTTGAGCCTTATTAAGATCACTTAGGATCTATTATAGCAAAGGATTGCTTCTATGTAAGGGTTATAGAGGAGGAAGTGGGGGATGAAGAAAAATGAATGATTATAGGTTCACTTATAGTCATATTGATCCTAAGGATTTAAAGGTATGCTTGAAACTGAGATGGACATGTGTAAAAGCAGGTAGGATGGTGGAGAAGCTATTAGATGTGGTGTATAAGCTAGGAAGTAGCTTTGGTGAGGTGTTTTGGTCTTGGTGATGCCGTGGCTTATACTAGAAGAAACTAGAAGATCATGTACAATTTTAAACAATATAAATGGAAGATATTTTGAAGAGAGGTTCTTGTAAGCTGCTTGAAGGTTTCTATAAGAGTTCTTTGGTGGTCATTTGTACATGGTAGTAATTTAGAGGGGTTAAAATGGTCATAGAACAAACGGTCTATTATAAGGTTTCGACGGGTTCATCAAAGGATTAACAAGGTCAATTGTGATTATAAATGATTAAGGAATGATGAAAAAGGTTTTAAGGTTGGTATTAAAGTAAATAGCAATATTAGCAATTCAATTGGTTAAAACGGATTAGAATTGAAGAAATGGGTGTACGGGTTTCAACTAGGGCTCGGTTAGGTTTTCTGACTTTCTATGGCTTATATTTTGCATACATAATGATTAGGGAATGATGGATTTACAGATCCTATGAGCTTAAATAAAAGTATTATTAGATAGATTTTTGATCGTTGTTTAAGTTAAAATGGGTTTGAAATTGAGAAAACGGTCAAAATCACAATTAGGCATAATAGGTTTCCTTGGATTCGTTAAGGTTTTCTAAGCTTTGATTTCTGCACATTGCCAAGTAAATGATAGATATGATTTAGAAAACTTATTTATGAGTTTTAAAATCGCCTCTTGGTGGTATTTGGGAATAGAATGGTTTAAAACAAGGTAAACGGGTTAAATGAATCAATTAGGTAAATTTAGGGTTTCTAGAATTATGTTTTTTGTTGCGACAAGTGAAGTAAAATGATGAAGTAATGATGAAATAATGATTGAATAGGATGATAATGATTGTAAAATAAGTTTAATACAACTTATTCGAGTGTTGGTTTGGTTTACAATGATAAAAGCCAAGAACCAGGTCATGGTTTTTTAGAACTAGCCTTGGTTTTTAGGGTTTAGGGTTTTGAATTAGGGTTTTGAGTGCATAAAGATGTATGAAAGTTTATGAATAGAATATTTAGGGTTTATATATTGTATATTGAGTGTAGTAGCTAGTACAAAAGTGATGGTGAAGAAATTAGAATGAAAACGGAGGTAAAACAGCTATTTTAGAGATCATGCTTAATGACTTGTACATTGTGCTTTGAAAACTTGTACTTGACTTGGAGGGAGTTTATATTTCAAATGAGATGTTATATTGCTTGTACATAAGCTTTAGTATCTTGTACATTCACTTTAGATGTTAATGGAATTAGGGTTTAGAGGTATACGATAACGGTTTAAAGCCCGTTTAGATATAACGTTGCGAATAGTACATTATAGGAATAATGTACCTTGTAAAAGGGATATGATGATATTGACTTGACATGTTATGATATTTGCTTGACATATATGAAGACAGGATTGCTATAGATAGGTTGCGTGAGCTCGTCTACTTTAGTTATGACATACTGAGATATATAAGTAATGTAATAAAGCGAAAAATTTCCCCGTACAATTGTGATAATAGTAAAATAGGTTTTGCATTTGATAAAAATTCTTGGGTTGTTATATTGGACTTGAAATTAAATCATTTATGCTCCACTAACTAAAAATTTGAAAACTTACCAATGCATGTGAAGGAAAATGACAACTTTGTTGTCTAGTAACTTGCATGCATGCTATTTCTTACACACTTGGACCATTATTGGTGAGCCAAGACCAACCCATGAGCTAAACTTGGAGCCAAAGTTGGCTTGAACAATTGTCCTCCCATCCTTGGCTTATATAGCTGACGCCCACATAGACCTTAAGGACCTTGGAGCACAAAATTTGCTAGTCACTTGGTCACATGGTTCAAGTCTTAGCTCTATATAAGCATCACCCACTCACAACTTAGGGTTTATCATTCATTCATTAGCCTCTCAAAATTTTTCTCTCTTCCTTTGGTGCTCCCCTAGCTCACGGCATATATACATACACATACCCAATCCATAACTTTGATTTTTAGCAAGATACAAGTATACCAAGATCATTTCCAAGACTATCTAAGGTTGTTTGAAACCTTAAACCTTCAATGTTCAATAGTTCTCAAGATTATAAAATTAGGGTTTCTAATTTTATAAGTGGGTTTTATAGATCTAGTCATCTTGAGTATAGATCTTGTGATTCTCTACTTGTTTCTTCATTCTTTGTAAGTATTTTCTTGTCATCTCTGTTTCAATTTCTTTTATTCTTAATTAATATTGTTTCAATTTAAGAATCCATGTGTTGTGTTACTTTTTAAAAAGAAATGATAAAAGTAACTTGACAACTTTTATAAAAATGGAAGTATTATGTTTATTGTTTTATAAGCTATGGTGAGATGAGTTGAAAAGTGGGTTGCAACAATAGATATGATGGAATAGGATTAGATTTATAGTGTTTATTGTGGATTTAGTTGTGAACTTCAGATCTAGGGCTAGACTAGGCACTATTGTGAAGTTTGGGTGGATTTTGGTTGCGTTTTTGACAAAAAGTGCTTGCTGTCCCGAAATTGTTTTGAGGTTTTGAGCGACCTAAAAATGTTTTCATTAGGCGTAAAAGTAGTTTTTGAAGAGCTTGTTTCGAATAGATAGTTTTTCACATATCGCACTTTAAAATCGGACTTAAAACGGCCAAGTTATAGCCAAATGAAACTTGAAACATTTTTCGGCAAAACCAAATGAATAGTGTGCTGATGTGAATAGTAAAAGGGGTATTCGGACACTTTCGGACATTTTTGGACTTTCTAAACTCTAGCGAAACATATAGTAACACATATATATAGATTAGCATCATTTGAAGACGTCATTAACATATTTTAGGAAAAACGATAAAGTTACTAAAAATAGTAAGTTTGGTAAAACTTAGCGGATCGGACTTGGAAGTTAAGCGATTATGGTTAGTTAGCGCATTTTGAAAATATGGAAACTTAACAAATATAGGGGACGGTATTAACGTCTTGAAACTAAAAACTTTCCTAAAATAGAAACTTTCTAAAAGTAGTAATTTTTGGATGAACGCCAAGACTTAACGAAAAACTTTGTAATTTTATTTAGTCATACTTTATTAAACAAACTAAAGCACAAACACATATGGATGTCTTTTCTCTTGAAAGCGTGTCGTACAAGTTTCGGTTATCTTTCGTTTACCTAAGACGCGTCATTTATTTAGGTCGCGTGTAGGACCTTTCGGCTTTATTTCTTCCTCGTTGATTATCGATTCACCACTTGCTTAAGGTGAGTTCATAGCCCCACGTTTTACCTATTTTCAAATGCTTTATACTTTGGGGTGAGAAACATTGTTTGCTTTTAAAATTGGACACAAGTTCTTAACGTGAGTTTTACATGTTTATGTGTTGCCTAAGTTTGCTTACAAACCACTATTGCCCGAACTATCATGAACCGTTAGTCACCTATGGCCAATTGGATTGGTTAAGTGAGCGCGAATGCGTAAATAGATCTATTGGGACTAATTATCCCTATCTGCTTTGGTTCCACTTAACGAAGAACAAACGGATATATGTCATGTCGATGTGCGTTGTGGCGGTCTTTGGTTTGGGATACCAGTTAGGGCAGGAATACTTTGTGGCATGATACGATATGCCCTGTTGTTATTAGCATCGGTGTCATGAGCTTAGCGTAATAGTAAATACTTTTTATGTGATGTTGTATCTGTTATAGTAGTCGCATACGTTTTGAAATCTTGTGGTCCACTCTTGTATTAACTTAAACCTATGAATTCACCAACATTATGTTGACGTTTTAAACATGTTTTCTCAGGTGCTTAGCTTGGCTTGATTCTTGATGCTAAATGGAGTCTATGTGC
This sequence comes from Tanacetum coccineum, assembly GCA_026074375.1. Classification (NCBI taxonomy): domain Eukaryota; kingdom Viridiplantae; phylum Streptophyta; class Magnoliopsida; order Asterales; family Asteraceae; genus Tanacetum; species Tanacetum coccineum. The sequence continues at coordinate 43,188 of BQNB010046640.1, forward strand.
TATGTGACTTCGCCGATTTCAAGACTTATCTATTTATATACTCGTTGTCATTGTCAAACTTTGTTATGCTTCCGCTACATTTAACTTTCTTATGACCGGTTGTAAAACTTTGTTATGCAACGAGTACAACTATTTTTCAAACGTCCATGATTAGTGGTCGTTCTTTATTGCTTTGTGTTCGGATTGTTATGACGTCACGCCCTCGGACACGTATTCCGTCCAGGCCCCGTCTGGGGGTGTGACATTATAGTAGACCAAAAGTAATTTGAAATGTAGCAGAAGCATAAACATGTTTTTGAAAGACAACGAGTATGTATGATAAATAAGTATTGAAAAATGTAGTCATATAGCAAGTGGACTCCACATAGCACATCAAGAGAAGTTTCATAGCAAAG
>BQNB010046641.1:0-30346 GCA_026074375.1 Tanacetum coccineum
GAATAGAAACTATAGTTTATGCTGACTCCGACCACGCGGGCGATTACGTTGATCGTAAAAGCACTAGCGGCGTTAGTACGTTCATGGGATGTTGTTTGACATCTTGGTTCGCTAAGAAACAAACGGCCCTTGCTATCTCCACGACCGAAGCCGAATATGTCTCCGCCGGGAAAGCATGTCAACAAGCACTATGGATGAAACAAGCTCTCATCAACTACGACATACGCCGCGATGACATTCCGATTATGTGCGACAATAAAGGTCCCATCGGCTTAAGTAAAAACCCCGTACAACACTCTAGAACTAAACATATAGAAATACGTCATCACTTTCTACGTGATAACGTCCAAAAGGGCAACATTTCTATCGAGAAAGTTGCATCCGAGGATAATATAGCCGATATATTTACTAAGCCTTTAAAACGTGAAGTATTTAATTATTTAAGATTAGAATTAAGAATGATGGAACTTATCATGGATAGTGATTCTCCATCATCTCAAAAATAATCATAAATATAAATCTAATAAAGTAATTAATCATTATTCAAAAGATATTAATTCTCATTACAAGTTCCAATTACAAAACATCCTATCGTGAACATAATCAAGATTAGAATTTTAACTAGATAAAGAAAATATCAATAAAACGACCATAGATATTTTCAAAATCTACATGTATGGTCAATACATGAAATTATGAAATCGATTGATAAAGATGAAAAGAACAATCATCGAATTACAACTCACATTTGTGTTGACGATGCTTTGTTAAGTCTAAATGTTTATAAATGATTGTGTTATTAGTAATGGTCAAACTTATGTTAAAAGATAACACACTCCTAGTAGGATCGACTACGTTGAAATTCCATCAGGAAATTCACGACAAGTTGCACGATTCACTCAAAACTTGGACGTCGACTCTGAAAATTATAACACATACTCCTAATAGTTAATATAACATACTTCAATTGCCAAAAACACAACACCTTATCTCAATTTGCTTGAAAATCAACTTTGTCCATATTTTTGGACACCTGCGAATCACGGATCCACCATATGGAGATCTGTATGTTATTTAGGTGGATCCGTGAGTCTCAGAACGCAGGTAAATAACAGATTTTAAACAAATTAGGACCACTTATATTATTATCCAATCACACCCACGAACCAAAACACTAAAACCCTCCATACTAAATTATAATTAGAGGCAATTGGAGCAATTAATCACAAAGATCATCAACAAATCATCAATCTAAGACTACTATTGTAAGTGATTTCATATTATTTTCTTCTTAATTTTGTGTCTTGGGCTTTGGTTTTGCTTAAAATTAAATAATTTGGGGATTTTGATTTTTCATACAATTTTTGCACAATTAGACTAAGATATAGCAATGTATAACTATTATGATACCTAGAAAGCATAATTGAAGTGATTTGCCAAAAATCATTCTTTGTCAAAAACCCAAAGTTATGATTTTTAAATAAAACCTCACCCCTATGAACTTTTCGAAACAAGGGTTGTTTAACTACATTGTTAATACAACGCAAAAACATTTTCTTCATGCATTGGGTCTCATGAATGTATACATGAGGTGATTAATCCATAAGCATTTTTTGTTCCATTCATCTAGAGCAATATCAAACATAGGTTGTGCATTAAGGTTTGCTTATCACTAGTATTATTGCTATTTTTCTTTTGTTTAAGTCAAGCAAACCGCACACCTACATCAAATACATGTATACACACACTTAGAGATCGCATTATACTTCATTTATAATATTTTCTCATTGAAATCACTATAAATCATGTAGGTACCAAAATGCCAAGCGAATACCAACAAGACTACAAGAAAACCCATGCTTATGCTCCAAAAATTTACAATGATCCCAACATGTCCAATGCACTTAAGGATATCTATAGGACCTTAGAGAGTAGATATGTTTATGAAGGGAGAACCATTGACCCATCCTTCTATAATGACTTTAGTGATGACTTAGTGGCTAAGTTTACCGCTATAGGTTTTGATTGCTTGCTTTCTTTAGATGAGCAAATTTGTCCTAGGTTTATCTACGAATTTTACAAAACTCTTAGGCTAGAAAGAGACTTCACCAACCATTTTTCAATCCAATTCACCATCAACAATCATTACTTCAACATCTCCCTTGCTTAATTTGCCAAACTTACCTATCTTCCTAATCAAGGCATTTGCATTTACTCCGATGCCTAGGGTCTTGATGAACTTGAGAAAACCCTTGAGCAAATTGAAAGTTACAACTCAATCTTGCCTACTTTATCATTAGGAGGATGTACTTCTTTAGAGACCAAAAAGACAAAGTTCTACCTTATGGCATGAACCTAGCCTGTCTCTTTAAGAACCATAAAGCAAACATGGCACAAGACCCATTCGATGAACGTTACAAACTCGTCCCTAGGAAATTGTCCTCACTTAAGGCAAAATAACCCAAGAAGCCTCCACCAAAAAGAACTAGGAATGTAAGAAAATCTAAACGTACTTAATTGAGCACCTCATCCTCAACCGAGTCACCACCGTCAGATAATGGAGACTTGCCTAGCACTAAGCTTTCCCCTAGGTCTTATAGTAGGGCACTTAAGGATGATCCAAACATGTCCAAGGAACAAGAGGAGACAAGAGGGATGTTTAAAAACTTAGGTCGAGCGTTACACAACTTTGCAAGGCTATTGAAGAAGGGATGTCGTTGAAGAAAGATTTGTTTGTGAAACAATTTAAATGTTTAATTATCATGTCTTTGAATTATTAACTTGTCTACTTGAATCTGCATGCTTAAACTGGATGTTGAAACTACGTACTTATTATGCTATGCTCTCTGGATATTTTATTATGATTTGATAGAAGATAATGATGTTTGCATGATAATTTGTTTTGAATTTTGGGTGCAAAATGCAGTTCTGGTCATTTTTGTTAAAGCATGCGACCAACAGATCCACCATATGGTAGATCCATACGTTGTTTTGGTGGATCCGTGGCTCACCAATCCAGGCGCCAAATTTTGAATTTTCTTGATTTTTAACTTTTTCTACTTTATCTTATAACCATGTTATATGATACTATGTGGGATTCTAAACCTTAGGATATAACATGTTCTCCATATAATCCAAGGACCATTATACAAACCATATCACCACTTTCACCTTATAATCATCAATCTCAAACACCATTTTCTTCACACTTTCTCCACATTTCTCATATACAACCTTACTAGTTCATCACCATGACTAGTTCATCCAAAACAAATTCACCAAACTTCAAAAGAAAAACCGCAAAAAATGAGTGTCAAGTATCCAACCTATGTCAATGTCACATCCTCAATTGAGGAACAACCAAATGAGAGAACTCATTCACCTCCTCCTAGAAAGAAATCCCTCTCACCACCACAAGCTTCATTAAAATCCATCACAAGAAAGAGTACACACTACACCTCATCATCATCTCCAAGTGAGTCTTTAACACCAACTCACGTTGCACCTCCACCTAAACTTTGTTTTGTTATTCCGATAAAATAAGAACCTCATGAACTTCGTCCACTACAAATGTCACCAAATAACCCTTATGTGTCAACGATGGACAATTGGCCATCGGGCCCTTCTAATCCATCTCCACCACCACGTGTCTCACGACCACCTCTTAGTTTTCCAAATCCACCACCCGGATTTGAACCACTACCATCAACCCAACCATTGTTTGTTAACATTAACAACAATACACCTCATCTCCATAACAATGCACCTCCACTTAAAAACATTCACCATCCACTATCAAATCTTGGAAGTCGAAATTTTCCCAATCCTCCAAACATTTTGGATTTTGTTCATCCAAATGACATGTCTCACCTTTACAACATGTTTTTCCAATGTTGTAGTACCATAAGGCATGGAATCTAAATGATCCGAACTGTGTCAACTATATGTTTTCATACATTCGACACCACCTCGGTCCTTCATCAAACCCACCTTACTTTCCGCATTAGCCGTATAGAAATATCACCTCACCCCTCGGATTATATGGGAAAATGATATTTATCCCAAGACTTAGGATCTTTAATTGTTTTCTTTTCTAGTTTAAGCTTATCATGTAATGGCTTTTAATGCCAAATTTTATGTTTTATCCCTTATAATGGATTTAACATTATTTTCTTTTGTTGTGTTGATGATAGATGCTTATTTCGTAAAATGTATATGTGTGCATATGTAGTTGTCATATAAACTTTTGTTTGTCTACTAACTTTATTTTGTAGCACGCCAAGGGGGAGCACTTGCAACTTAGTTGTCATTTTTTTACTTTGCATTCGTAACCAAGTGACTTAGCATTCGTCAAAACAAGACATGTAAGGAACGCCTCTACAACACTATAACACCCCATGTTTTATGGTCATTTATGATGTCAATAAATTCACTATGTATTTTTAGTATTGTACGTGTTTGCTTTTAAATCGTAATCGTTAAGTTAAATCGCGTAAGCTAAAAATTATCATTCAATGTAAACGGGCATCAAACAATTAAATATTTACATCAAGCAAGTGTTAAGTAATTATTTTGAGGATAATTATTAACTTTGTTCATTTTATTTCTATTGGTTACGTAAATTGTTTACGTTTCGCAATAAAATGCGTTTAGGCATACCCGGAACCACATTAATTAATCTACGCTTCAACAAATACTTATTTTTATAACCAATGCCCAAAGTTTTATAAAAATTCACCCACAAGTATATACTTAGCCGAATTCTATGCAAGAAAAATGAACCAAGACATATACTTTACAAAATAAACATCTTTATGAAAAATCTACAACTTGTAACTTATATATCTTACTAGATATTTTGTTAAGGCCAAAGATCATCTAGAAACTCTTCCCCCCCTATACCCCCCCAATGCTACAAAACCATTTAGGTCAATGAATAAAATTTTTACAACTTAGACTTGTACAACACTACCCTCATTAAATTATCCATCACTTGATGTCCTGTTGACAACATAGTCTTCCTCATTTCACTCATCTTGTTTGTGATCCCTAATAGTGTTCTTGACGATATATGATACTAGTATACCAAGAGAGATAACACACTTCACTTTATTTACCAAAAATAAAAACCTATTCTCTCTTTTGCTCCTTACACCCCCACGGCTCAAATCCAAAACCACAAACCATCCATAAATTTTTTATCTAACACATTTACAAACATACCTACACTATATCTAAGATACCTCAAGGTTTTTTAAAGGGTTGGCTAAGCCTTTACAAGTGTTAAACAAGAAAGTGCAAGAGAAATAAGAGATTAGGGTTTTGGTTTGGATTAGGGTTTTCATCTAATTGGGAAGCTAGGGTTTTGTTGCTAAACAAGAGTTTAGATAACTTTGTTCATCACCACACATCATCATAAGGTTACCTAAAACTCTTTATAACCTTACATTTATCATTTTATGCATATATAAGTCTATGTAGCAAAATCACCATTTAGGATACTTTTTAAACATGTAAAATGGATTTTTACTTGTGATTATGGTTTTTTACACTTTTACATATGTTATGTTGTTGGTAATATCATGTCATAGGATTATGAGTATTGTACAATGTTGGTTTAAGTATAAAATGTATAAGTATAAACTAGTAAGTAAAAGTTACTTAAGAAAGTTATGATTTAATAGCATTATTAACCTTGTTGTCATGGACTCATGTGGAACAAAATATGGACTATGGACACTATTATATTAAGAGGACATAGTATAGTAAAGAGTATTAGGGTAGACGCTGAGTATTTTATTAGGTTGAAAAGTATATAAAAACAAGTGTATATAATTAATTATATAAAAGATATAAAAAGGGCTGTTTTGGTTCGAATACAAAACTATGGGTTTAACATTTTTATAAGATAGTACATCTCATGAAAATTCCAAAAAGGTAAGAAACTTGAAAAACAGATTAATAACGAAGAAGATACGTAGTTTACGAGTTATACGTTAATAAACGTTTTTAATAAAAAGAAGTTAAATAAAAACAATTTACAAAATACTACTGATTATATAAGGTTTGATTATATTTCTCAATCACACCAAATTTTTCAAAACAATTCGGATCATAATTTTTGGATCAATAACGAAGGAGTTATGAATTACGCGAGTTTATATACTTAAATGTATAAAAATACTTTTATAAAAACATTTTTTATAAAAGTTACTGTTCATCTCAGATTTATACATTTTGAAAACATCATTAATATGATAGAACTTTTAATAACAAAGACGTGCTCGAAAGAATCGCTAAAAACGGAGTTAAAACGAGTAAAATACGACATTTACGGGTTTTACGATAACTAAATCTATAAAAATAACTTTATAACTGGTGTGAACAGTAAAAAGTACTGTTCACCAGAGGACATGAAATACAAAAATGTCATAATTTGATACATCGTCTTAATATGAAAGCGTGGGCGTAAGAAACGTAAGAAACGGACCTAAAACGATAAAGTTATGTCATTTTTACTAAAGGTATATTTATAAACGTTTTCACTTTATTAATATGATTTCACTAAAACGATTAGATGGTGATTGAGCTATATAGAATTGTATATGGTAGTAGTTACTCAAAGTGATTAGTACTTATACGACCTATATTGGATTAGGTTGCATTCGATCATTACCATGACGCATTTTTCTGTGATATATTTGATTATCGTTCACTCAAGGTGAGTTCATAGCCCCACATTTTACATGATTTTGCTTTACAAAGTTTTGGGGTGAGAAACATGCATTGTTTTACAATTGGACACAAGTGAATAATTTTTGCATTATGATTACGTGTTGCCTAAGTTGCGATAACCCAAGTTGAGCCCATTATCATGAACTGTCAATTACTGGATTGTGAGCGCGAATGTTATGAATAGATCTATTGGGATTGACATCCCCATTCGGGTGATTAGCTATCACTGGCCAAACGAACGTATACCATGTCGAACATAGGATGTTACGGGTTAGGACATCATCACGGGCAATGTTGGCAATATTTATTATTGCAATTCATTTATGTCAAGCTTCAGTGTCATGAGCTTAGGGCAACGTAATTACATTTATATGATGTCTGCATCTGTTGCATTATCATACACTTGGGAAATCTTGTGGTCCTACATTATACGATTTATCAAACCTATGAATTCACCAACATATTTGTTGACGTTTTAAAGCAATGTTTTTCAGGAGGTCAATGAGCACGAGGTGCAAGGGATACATTGGTGGTTTTGATTTGGATATCATGCATTAAAGATTTTGTCGCATTACATTTTGTATATCTGTTATGGGCTAGAAATCTTTGTATTTTGAACAAGTAAACAAGTGGAGCTTCGGGCTTATGTAACAAATACTTTGTTAAATCCAATGTATCGGTTTTAAACGACTTTTTGGGTCGTTCTATATATATCTTGTGTTATTGATCTATGAAGTACCACCCCCAACCCATATTCCGCTGCGACCCAATTTGGGGGTGTTACAGATTGGTATCAAGAGCCAAGGTTATAGAGAACTAGGTCAAATGTTTTTGCTGGACTAAAACCGATTTCAAACATTGCATTCATACAAAGGGATTTTCACAGGACATATATATATATACACTACTTGTTGCATTAGTTGGTTAAGACTAGATGCACTTAGGATTGATATACATGTTATGATATAAATGTATATTACTATATAAGTCTTATATGAAATACTAATATAAGCTATTTTGGATTTTCATATACAGTCATGTTGGATTCTAAGGATTCCACGGTTACATATACTGATGTGTCCAGCCCATTTGCGGATTTTCCAAATATCGGATCACCGGGAGTCGATGGACCACCCGTGATGCCAGAGGACCCATATGCCTATGTGGTAGCTGCTTTTCAGGCCCCGCCATCTCCTGATTATGTGTCGGGTCCTGAGTACCCACCTTCACCAGAGTTTGTTCTGGAGCCTGTATACCCGGAGTTCATGCCACTAGAGGATGAGATACTTCTAGTTGAGGAGCAGCCACTACCTGCTGCTATCTCACCTACTTCTAATTCACCAGGCTATGTTCCTGAGTCAGATCCCGAGGAGGATCCGGAGGAGAATAATGATGAGGACCCTAAGGAGGATCCTGCCGACGGAGGAGACGATGGCAATGATGAGGATGAGTAATCTGATGATGACAAGGATGAGGAGGTTGATATTGATGGGGATGAGGAGGAGGAGGAGCACCCAGCTCCTGCCGACTCTACAGCCGTTGCTTTACCAGCTGTTGATCAGGCCCCATCTGCTGAGGAGACTGAGCCGTTTGAGACCGACGAGTCTACGGCCACACCACCACCACATCCTGCATACCACATTACTGCTAGGATATCCATCAGAGATGAGACACCGATATCACTTCCTCCTAGGGAAGAGGTTGAGAGACTTCTTGCTATACCTACTCCACCTTCATCACCACTTTCCCCATGGTCATCACCACTACCTCAGATTCCCTACTACCAGTATCATCACCAGTACCTGTGATATCTCCATCACCACCTGCTAGTCCTATTCGTCTGTTGGGCTATTGAGCTGCCATGATCCGGCTGAGAGCTGAGGCTGCATCTACTTCCCATTTACTACCATTACCACCACCCATCATACTCTCCCACACCAGACCGGATGCACCATCATCAGGGACACCACCTTTGCATCTACTCTCTCCTAACCGTAGAGCAGACAGACCCGAGGTTACCTTACCGCCTCAAAAGAGGTTAGGCATCGCTCTTGGTCCTAGGTACGAGGTTAGAGAGAGCTTGTTTGCTACTGCTGCTAGACCGACTAGAGGTCTTAGGGTAGATTATGGTTTTGTTGCTACCATAGACAGGGAGATTATGCGGGATCTAGAGAGAGATGTTAGTTATGGGATCACCGACACTTGGGATGAGATGCTGGTAGACATGCCAGGGGCACCAGCGACTGATGACACAGAGATGGGTCAACGGATGACAGAGTTTACCACTAGGGTTAGGCAAGACACAGATGAGATCTATATGAGGTTGGATGATAAGCAGTTTGAGTGACATCTGATGGCTGGTCGGCTCAATATATTGTATAAGGATAGGCATGCACATGCTCGTACTGCTAGGCTCATGGAGGCTGAGGCCAGGATGTCACGAGAGGCTTGGGGATGATCTATGGATGCGAGTGACCTTGCACGTGCAGAGGTTATGTTGTTACGTACTCAGGTGGTAGCACATCAGGCAGTGATTACAGAGCTATAGGCAGCAGACCACAGGAGGCAGGCGGCGATTACAGAGATGCTAGCGGCAGATCGCAGGAGGAAGAAGCAGTTCATAGAGGCACTGAAGCTGCTGAAGATACTTCAGACTCAGATGACTGAGTTTGAGAGACAGCAGGGACCCGCCAAAGGTCCTGCACAGCTAGATGCACCAGAGGAGGCTGGTAGCAGTTCCTAGATCATGCTATGGCTAGTTACTTTGTATAGCCTACTAGGTATTACGGGTAACTCCCAGCTAGTATAGCTTTAGGTTATATATATTCTTTTATCTTGTAACCTAATCGTTGTGATCATTTTGTATCTGAACCAATTATGTATGTTTTCTAATTATATATGGAATGGTGGTATTATGTCATGTCTGTAATTGAATTTATTATGAATGAATGTCAATTTAGTTACACCATTGTTAACTTCAATTCAGTTGTATATTTCACTGTGTGTTGTGATCTCTCTTTACATATTGTTTATATGTCATGTCATGGTTATGATTTTAAAAAATCTAACAGGTATTATATTTTCTTGTGATTGAAGAAAATGGCACCAAAAAGAGCCACGAGGTTAAAAATAGCCCCAAAAACAACCAACACCACATCTGTCACTAATGCCCAGCTTCAGGCAATGATTAACCAAGGCGTTACTGCCGCTTTAGCAGCACGTGATGCTAACAGAAGTATGAATGGCGATGACAGCCATAATTTGAGAACGGGTGTTAGAAGGACAGAACGAACTACATGTGAATGTACTTATACTGACTTTCTCAAATGTCAACCATTGAACTTTAAAGGCACGAAAGGAGTTGCCGGTCTATCTCAATGGTTTAAAAGAATGGAGTCGGTTTTCTACATCAGCAATTGTACAGTTGAGAATCAAGTCAAGTTTGCTACTTGCACTCTCCATTTAGTTGCTTTAACATGGTGGAACACTCATGTCAAGATAGTTGGTCATGATGCCGCTTACGGTATGCCTTGGAAAACACTCATGAAAATGATGACTGATAAATACTGTCCTCAAAATGAAATCAAGAAATTGGAAATAGAGATTTGGGATCTGAAGGTGAAGGGTACTGATTTGACAAGTTATACCCAACGCTTTCAGGAATTGGCTTTGTTGTGCAGGAGGATGTTTCCTGAAGAATCTGATAAAATTGACAGATATGTCGATGGCCTTCCCGACATGATTCATAGGAGTGTAGTGGCGTCTAAACCAAATACAATGCAAGATACAGTTGAAATCGCAACCGAGCTAATTGATAAGAAAATCTAAACTTTTGTTGAATGCCAGATAGAGAGTAAAAGGAAGTTTGAAGACACCTCAAGGAACACTCAGTACCAATAACAACAACAACAACAACAGAACAAGAGGCAAAACACTGACCGGGCCTACACTGCAGGATCTGGTAAGAAGAAGCCATACGGGGGATCTAAACCCCTATGCTCAAAATGCAACTATCACCACGATGGTCCATGTGCTCCTAAATGCCACAAATGCAACAAAGTTGGCCATTTTGCCCGTGACTGTAGAAGTACGGCAAATGCTAACAATGCTAACAGCTAGAAGGGCACTGGGTCGGGTTAGAAGCCTACTTGCTATGAGTGTGGAGTTCAGGGAAATTTTAAGAGGGAATGTCCAAAGCTAAAAAACAACAACAACCATGGTAACCATGTTGGAGGTGGCAACGCTCCAGCCAAGGTGTATGCGGTAGGGCATGGAGGGACAAACCTAGACTCCAACATCGTGATGGGTACGTTCCTTCTAAACAACCGCTATGCCTCTGTCTTATTTGATACTGGTGTCGATAGAAGTTTTGTATCCACTGCATTTAGCTCCCAAATTGATATCACACCAACTGCATTAGATCACTATTATGACGTTGAACTAGCCGACGGGAGAATAATTGGGTTGAACACTATCCTTAGGGGTTGTACATTAAATATCCTGAACCACCCATTCAACATAGACTTAATGCCCGTAGAACTTGGTAGTTTTGACGCTATAATTGGTATGGATTGGTTGGTAAAGTACCAAGCAATCATTGTGTGTGCCGAGAAGATCGTTCGTATCCCCTGGGGAAATGAAACATTAATTGTTTACGGTGACGGAAGCAACCAGGGACACGAGGCTCGTCTGCACATTATCTCGTACACCAAAACACAAGAATACATGCTAAAAGGATGTCCAGTCTTTTTGGCAAACGTTAATACAAAGGAGACGAAAGACAAGTCAGAGAAGAAGCGACTTGAGGACGTACCAATCGTCTGGGATTTTCCTGATGTATTCCCTGAGGACTTGCCGGGTCTTCCTCCGACTCAACAAGTGGAATTTTAAATAAATTTGATACCTGGTGTTGCACCTGTAGCTCGGGCGCCTTATCGATTGGCACCTTCTGAAATGAAAGAGTTGTCGGAGCAACTAAAAGAACTATCTGACAAAGGCTTTATAAGACCTAGTTCCTCACCCTGGGGAGCTCCGGTCTTGTTTGTCAAGAAGAAAGATGGATCATTCCGGATGTGCATTGATTACCGGGAATTGAATAAACTGACGGTGAAGAACCGTTATCCGCTCCCAAGAATTGATGATTTATTTGATCAGCTTCAAGGGTCGAGTGTCTACTCGAAGATCGACCTAAGGTCGGGTTATCACCAACTGAGGGTTCAAGAAGAAGACATTCCAAAGACCGCTTTCAGAACCCGTTACGGCCATTATGAATTTCAAGTTATGCCATTTGGTTTGACAAACGCACCTGCCGTGTTCATGGACCTTATGAATCGGGTGTGCAAACCATATCTGGATAAATTCGTAATTGTCTTTATTGACGATATTCTGATATATTCGAAGAACAAGCAAGAACACGAAGAGCACCTTAAGTTAATCTTAGAGTTGCTTAAGAAAGAGGAGTTGTATGCCAAATTTTCCAAGTGTGAATTTTGGATTCCTAAAGTACAGTTCCTCGGTCACGTGATTGACAGCCAGGGTATTCACGTAGACCCCGCCAAGATCAAATCCATTAAAGATTGGGCATCTCCTAAGTCACCAATGGAGATTCATCAATTTTTAGGTCTTGATGGGTATTATCGAAGATTCATCGAAGGATTTTCAAAGATTTCCAAACCAATGACCAAGCTCACTCAGAAGAAGGTCAAGTTTGAGTGGGGTGACAAACAAGAAACAGCGTTCCAATTATTGAAGCAAAAGTTGTGTAGTGCACCAATTCTGGCTTTACCTGAAGGAAGCGAAGATTTTATCGTATACTGCAATGCTTTGATCAAAGGTTTGGGCACTGTGTTGATGCAAAGAGAGAAGGTGATTGCTTATGCATCACACCAACTGAAAATTCATGAGAAGAACTATAAGACTCATGATTTTGAACTTGGAGCGGTACTGTTTTCTCTAAAACTCTAGAGACACTGTTTATACAGAACCAAGTGTACGGTGTTCACGGATCACAAGAGTATACAACACATTCTTAATCAAAAGGAGCTAAATATGAGGCATCATCGTTGGTTAGAATTGCTTAGTGATTACAATTGCGAGATTTGTTATCACCCAGGGAAAGCAAATGTTGTCGCTGACGCCTTAAGCAGGAAGATGTTGGAGGTATGTTGCTTGAATCTTCCCAAACAAATTTTGGAACGAGAGCCACCATTAAGGGTTCGAGCCTTAGTCATGATTATAGGTTTGAATCTTCCCAAACAAATTTTTGATGCTCAGACTAAAGCACGGAAACCAGAGAACATCAAGAACGAAGATGTTGGAGGTATGTTGCTTGAAAATTCTAAGGATCCAGAGAAATTTAGAACGGAAAAGTTGGAACCCCGCGCGGATGGAACTTTATGCTTCAATGGCAGGATTTGGTTACCATGTTATGGCAATTTGAGGACTGTGATCATGCACGAGTCCCACAAGTCAAAATACTCTATCCATCCCTGTTCTGACAAGATGTATCAGGACATGAAGAAGCTATATTGGTGGCCCAATATGAAAGCTGACATCGCCACCTATGTTAGTAAATGTCTGACGTATGCCAAGGTTAAGGCAGAACATCAAAGGCCATCAGGATTGTTGGTACAACCCGATATACCTCAATAGAAGTGGGACAACATCACTATGGATTTTGTCACGAAGCTTCCTAAATCGTCACAAGGATACGACACCATTTGGGTGATTGTCGACCGACTCACTAAGTCCGCAATCTTTGTACCGATGAGGGAAACTGATCCCCTAGAGAAACTGGCAAAAATGTACCTAAAGGAAGTGGTCATGAGGCATGGAATCCCTGTCTCAATTATTTATGATCGTGACCCTAGATTCCCATCAAATTTCTGGAGGTCATTTCAGAAAGCTTTGGGTACTAACCTAGACATGAGTATTGCATATCATCCATAGACTGACGGACAAAGCGAGCGGACTATTCAAACTCTCAAGGATATGCTGCGTGCTTGTGCGATCGACTTTGGAAAGGGTTGGGTTAACCATTTGCCATTAGTCAAGCTCTCGTATAACAATAGCTATCACACTAGCATCAAGGCTACACCATTTGAAGCACTTTACGATTGAAGGTGTCGTTCACCTGTGTGTTGGGCCAAGGTTGGACAAGTGCAACTCACTAGTTCGGAATTAGTTCAAGAAACAACCGAAAAGATCATCCAGATCAAGCAAAGGATGCAAGTCGCCCATGATAGGCAAAAGAGTTACACCAATTTAAAGCGTAAACCGATGGAATTCCAAGTTGGGGATAAAGTTATGCTTAAAGTTTCACCTTGGAAAGGGGTCGTACGTTTTGGCAAACGAGGGAAGTTAAACTCTAGGTATGTTGGACCATTAAAGGTGTTAGAAAAGATTAGATCCGTTGTATACAAGCTTGAGCTTCCGCAAGAGCTGAGCAGGGTTCACAATATGTTCCATGTATCCAACTTGAAGAAGTGCTATGCCAAAGAACCTTTAGCCGTTTTGTTTGATGGACTTCACTTTGATGACAAGCTTCAATTTGTCGAGGAGCCGGTATAAATCATGGACAGTGAAGTTAAACGGTTGAAGCAAAGCCGCATTCCAATAATCAAGGTTCAATGGAACTCCAAGAGAGTTCCTGAGTTCACATGGGAACGCGAAGACCAATTCAGGAAGAAATATCCACACCTCTTCACAAAGACCGCACCGTCGTCAAGTGTCGCGTCTTAAGCCTTGAGGACAAGGCTCACTTAACGAGGGAGACTATAACACCCCTTGTTTTAAGGTCATTTACGACGTCAATAAATTCACTATGTATTTTTAGTATTGTACGCGTTTGCTTTTAAATCGTAATCGTTAAGTTAAATCGCATAAGCTAAAAATTATCGTTCAATGTAAATGGGCATCAAACAATTAAATGTTTACATCAAGCAAGTGTTAAGTAATTATTTTGAGGATAATTATTAACTTTGTTCATTTTATTTCTATTGGTTACGTAAATTGTTTACGTTTCGCGATAAAATGCGTTTAGGCATACCCGGAACCACATTAATTAATCTACCCTTCAACAAATACTTATTTTTATACCCAATGCCTAAAGTTTTATAAAAATTCTCCCACAAGTATATACTTAGCCGAATTCTATGCAAGAAAAATGAACCAAGACATATACTGTAACACCCTCAAATCTGAGTACGCAGCGGAATGTTGAATATCCGAGGGCGTTACATTTATGGATCAATAGCACAAGTCATCTAGAAACTCTTCCTCCCCCTAACCCACGGCTAACAACAACATTTAGGGGTCAAAAGGAGTAAAATTTTTACAACTTATTCTTTGTACAACACAACCTCATTAAAACAACCTCACTTATCCCTTTACCAACTAGTCTTCCATCATATTCACTCATCTTGTTTGGATACCCTATAGTGTTCTTGCCTAGCCTTGATACATATAAGAGATATATTGATACTAGTATACCAAAGGAGATAACTTTACTTCATTACCAAAAACAAAACCTATTCTCTCCTTTTGCTCCTTACACGCCCAACGGCTCAAATCCAAAACCACAAAACCATCCATAATTTTTTAATCTTAACACATTAACAAACATACCTACAAACTATATCTAAGATACCTCAAGGTTTTTTTAAAGGGTTGGCTAAGCCTTTACAAGTGTTAAACAAGAAGGGTTCAAGATTAGGGTTTGGTTTGGATTAGGGTTTTCTAAGTGTGGAAGCTAGGGTTTTGTTGCTAAACAAGGGTTTAGATCACTTTTTTCATCATCTCACATCATCATAAGGTTACCTAAAACTCATTATAACCTTAACATATTATCATTTTATGCATAAATAATCTATGTAGCAAAATCACCATTTTAGGAAACTTTTAGAACAAAAAAATGGATTTTGTACTTATAATCATTTTTTTTATGAACTTTTACATATGTTATGTTGTCGGTAATATCAATGTTCAAACTGGGAATTATTAGTGTTTGTAGAATGTTCGGTTTAAGTGTGAAAAAGTTATTGATGTATAAACTAGATATATTAAAGTTACTTAAGAAAGTTTATGATTTATAAGTGTTGTTAAGGACTTGTTATCTTTTACACTTGGGCAAAGTATGGACTAATGGACATTATAACATATAATACATAGGATATAAAGGGTTATGGAAGACTTGTGGTACTTTATTAAGTGGAAAAGTTAAATAATCACAAGTGTATATAATGAATTATATAAAAGATATAAAAGGGCTGTTTTGATTCGAATTCAAAACAGTGGGTTTAATGTTTTTATAAAATAGTACGTCTCATGATGATTCCAAAAAGGTAAGAAACTCGAAAAATGGATTAATAACAAAAAAGATACCGTATTAAACGATACAACCACGTAATAAAACGCGATTATAAAAAGATTTATAAAAAACAAGTTATAAAATACTTCTAATATATAAGGTTTATTATTTTTCACAAGATAGCCTTAAATTTTTAAGTATTCCAAAACAATCGGTATCATAATTTTAGGATCAATAACAAGGAGTTATGAATTACGCAGATAATATACTCAAATTATAAATATACTTTTATAAAACTATTTTTATAAAAGTTACTGTTCACATCAATAAATAACATTTTTAAAACACCATTAATATGATAGAACTTTTAATAACAAAGACGTGCTCGAAAGAATCACTAAAAACGGAGCTAGAACGAGTAAAATACGACATTTACGGGTTTTACGATAACTAAATCTATAAAAATAATTTTATAAACTGTTATGAACAGTAAAAGTAACTGTCACACATAGTCCAAAAATATGAAAATGTATATTTTGATAACTCGACTTAATATACGAAAGCGTGGAACGAAAAAACGGCTAAAAAACGAAAAATTGCGTTGTTTTTTACTATCGAACTATTTATAAACGTTTTAACTTTTTTTTTTTTTAATACAAAAATGATTCACAAACGCAAATTAGATGGGATGTAGCTATATACGAATGATATGAATTAGTTAATCCAATGTTGCATAGTACTTATACACCTATATGGATTATGTAGCCATCGATCATTATCATATCGCATTTTCTTTGAAATATTTAGATTTATCATTCACTCAAAGTGAGTTCATTTAGCCCCACGTTTTACATTTTGAGACGATTTACAATTTTGGGGTGAGAAACATATGTGCAAGTTTTAAAAATGTACGTAAGTGGACTATATTACATTACATTACGTTTTGCCAAGTAGCGATAACCCTGTCTGAGCCCATTATCATGAACTGTCAATTACTAGGATTGTGAGCGCGAATGATATGAATAGATCTATTGGGATTGACATCCCCGTTCGGGTGATTAGCTATCACTGGACAAACAAACGTATACTGATGTCCGGACATAGGATTTGTGGGTTAGCAACACAAACACGTCAATGTTGGGAATTATATAGCATTTCATACATTGCCTAGCTTATCATGTCATGAGCTTATGAAAACATAATACATTTATGATGTTTGCATCTGTTGCTTTAACTATGATGGTGAAATCATGCGGTCCTACATAAATCTTTTACAAACTATGAATTTCCACTCAACAATAAGTTGACATTTTAAAGCAATGTTTTACAGAGATCAATAAGTCACAGGTGGCAAGGGATACATCGGTGGTTTTATATTTTTGAATGTCACGTGGCGTGAAGATTTGGTTGCATTTCATTTTGGGATATTTGTTATGAACTAGTATCTTTGTATTTTAAATACAATGAACAAGTAAAGCTTCGGGCTTTTGTAACAAACGCTTTGTAAATCCATGTATCATTTTAAAACGACTTTTTAGGGTTCGTTCTTGATATAATTCTGTGTGTTATTGATCAATGAGATATCCACCCCCAACCCATATTCTGCTGCGACCCAATTTGGGGGTGTTACAGATTGGTATCAAGAGCCCAGGTTATAGAGAACCAGGTCAAATGTTTTTTTGCTGGACTATAACCGTTTTCAAACATTGCCTACATACAAAGGGATTTTCACGGGACATACATACATACACTACTTATTGCATTACTTGGTTAAGACTAGATGCACTTTGGATTGATATACATGTTCTGGTATAAATGTATATTACTATAAGTGTCTTATATTAAATACTAATATAAGCTATTTTTGATTTTCAAATACAGTCATGTCAGATTCTAAGGATTCCACGGTTACATACACTGCTGTGTCCAGCCCATTTGCGGATTTGCCAGACATCGGATCTCCGGGGGTCGATGGACCACCCGTGATGCTAGAGGATCCATATGCATATGTGGTAGCTGATTTTTAGGCCCCGCCATCTCCTGATTATGTGCCGGGTCCTAAGTACCCACCTTTACTAGACTTTGTTCTGGAGCCTGTATACCTGGAGTTCATGCCACTAGAGGATGAGATACTTCCAGCTGAGGAGCAGCCACTACCTGCTGCTATCTCACCTACTGCTGATTCACCAGGTTATGTTCCTGAGTCAGATCCTGAGGAGGATGATGATGAGGACCTTGAGGAGGATCCTGCCGATTATCCTGCCGACGGAGGAGATGATGGCGATGATGAGAATGAGTCATTCGATGATGACGAGGATGAGGATATGATATTGAGGCGGAGAGGGGAGGAGGAGCACCCAGCTCCTGCCGACTCTACAGTTGTTGCTTTACCAGCTGTTGATCAGGCCCCATCTGCTGAGGAGACTGAGCTGTTTGAGACCGACGAGTCTGCGGCCACACCACCACCACATCCTGCATACCGCGTTACTGCTAGGATATCCATCAGAGATGAGACACCGATATAAACTTCCCCTAGAGATGATGTTGAGGAGAACTTTCTTGCTATGCCTACTCCACCTTCATCACCACTTTCCCTATGGTCATCACCACTTCCCCAGATACCTTCTCCACTACTACCCCCGATACTATCACCACTACCAGTATCACTACCACTACCTCAGATTCCCTCACCACCACTACTAGTATCATCACCAGTACCTGTGTTATCTCCATCACCACCTGCTAGTCCTATTCGTCCGTTGGGCTATCGAGCTGCGATGATCCAACTAAGAGCCGAGGCTGTATCTACTTCCCATTCACTACCATTACCACCACCCATTATATTCTCCTACACCAGACCAGATGCACCATCATCAGGGATACCACCTTTGCATTTAATCTCTACTAACCGTAGAACAAACAGACCCGAGGTTACCTTACCACCTCGGAAGAGGTTAGGCATTGCTCTTGGTCCTAGGTAAGAGGTTAGAGAGAGCTCGTCTGCTGCTACCGCTGCCAGACTGATTGAGGTATTAAGGGCAACTATGGTTTTGTTTGACTAACCCATGGACAGGGAGATATACGAATCTAGAGAAGATGTTTTTATAATATCACCGAACACTTGTGAAAGAATGCTGTGGATATGCCAGGGGCCCAGCGACTGAATAACACATAGATTGGGTCAGCGGATGAGATAGTTTACACTAGGGTAAAAGCATAGACACCGAATGAGATCTATACTAGGATAAGAATGACATATTAGCGACAGCTGATGGCTAGTCAGCTCAACATCTTTATTTATAGGGATATGCGTGCACATGCTCGTACTAGCTAAGGCTTAATGGAGGCTACGGCCAGATGTCTCGAGAGGCTTAGGGAATCTATTAGGATGCAGTGACCTTGCGCTGCCAGATGTTATGTCCGTTATGTACTCAGTGGTTTTTATTAAAGCCACAACATGCAGTGATTACAGAGCTACAGGTAACAGACCGCAGGAGGCTGGCGGTGATTACAGAGATGCTGGCAGCAAACCGCAGGAGGCAGAAGCAGTTCATAGAGGCGCTGAAGCTGCTGAAGAGACTTTAGACTTAGATGATAGAGTTCGAGAGACAACAGGGACCCGCCAAAGGTCCTGCACAGCCAGATGCACCAGAGGAGGCTGGTAGCAGTTCCTAGATCCTGTTATGGCTAGTTATTTTGTACAGCCTACTAAGTATTAAGGTAACTCCCGGCTAGTATGGCTTTAGGTTGTATATATTCTTTTATCTTGTAACCTAATCATTGTGATCATTTTGTATCTGAACCAATCATGTATCTTTCCATTAATATATTAAGGGTGGTATTATGTCAAGTCGGTATCAATTTATTATGCAATGGAATGTCAATTTAGTGACAACCATTGTTAACTTCAAATCATTTAGTAATTTCACTATGTGTTGTGATCTCTCATTACTTATTTTTATAATGTCCATGTCATGGTTTATGATTTTAGAACTCTAACGGTATTAATTTTCTTTGTGATTGAAGAAAATTGGGGCACCAAAAGAGCAAGAGGTAAACTACCCCATAAAACACCAACACTACAAATGTCCACTAATGCACAGCTTCCGGCAATGATTAATCAAGGCTTACTCTGCCGCATTGGCAGCACGTATGCTACAAAGTACGAATGCTATGACAGCCATAATAACGGGAACGTGTGTAAGAAGACAGAACGAGCTGCTCCTTAATGAACTTACAAAACTAGACTTTCTGAAATGACAACCAATAAAACTTCAAAGGCAACGGAAGAGTTGCTGGTCTTCTCAATGGTTTGAAATAAAAAAAAGAATGGAGTCTATTTTCCATATCAGCAATTGAACAGTTTGAGAATCAGTAAAGTTTGCTACTTGCACTCTTCAATCAGATTGCTTTAACAGGTGAACATAACTCATGTCAAGACAGTTGGTCATGATGCCGCTTACGGTATGCCTTGGAAAACACTCATGAAAATGATGACTGACAAATACTGTCCTCGAAATGAAATCAAGAAACTAGAAATAGAGATTTGGGATCTGAAGGTGAAGGGTACTGACTTGACAAGTTATACCCAACGCTTTCAGGAATTGGCTTTGTTTGTGCGGAGAAGTTTTCCCAAAGAAAAATGATAAAATTGAAAAATATGTCGGGGCTCTTCGCCGTCCCTGATTCATTGGAGTGTAGTGCTCTAAACCAAAGACAATGCAAGATGCAGTTGAAATTGCAACCGAGCTATTGGATAAGAAAAACCGAACTTTTGCTGAACGCCAGACAGAGAGTAAAAGGAAGCTTAAGGACACCCCAAGGAACACTCAGAACCAACAACAATAACAACAATAGAACAAGAGGCAGAACACTGGTCGGGCCTACACTACAGGATCTGGTGAGAAGAATCCATACAAGGGATCTAAACCCCTATGCTCAAAATGCAACTATCACCACGATGGTCCATGTGCTCCTAAATGCTACAAATGCAACAAAGTTTTGTGGCCATTTTGCTCGTGACTATAGAAGTACGGAAAATGCTAACAACCAGAAGGGCACTGAGGTTCGGGTTAGAAGCCTACTTGATATAGTGTGGAGTTCAGGATATTTTAAGAGGGAAGTCCAAAAGCTGAAAAACACAACCAACCAATGGTAACCAGTTGGTAGTGGCAACGCTCCGAGCCAAAAAAGGTGTATGTGGTAGGCAGCGGGACATACCCAAGACACCACGCCGTGACGGGTACGTTCCTTCTAACAACCGCCTATGCCTCGTCTTATTTGATACTGGTGCGAATAAGTTTTGTATCCCCACTGCATTTATGCTCCCAAACTTGATATCACAACCAACTGCATTAGAATACTATTATGACGTTGAACAAACTGATGGGAAATAATTAGGTTGAACACTATCCTTAGAGGGTTGTACAGTTAAACCCCTCACCCACCCATTTAACATAGACTTAATGCTCGTAGAACTTGGTAGTTTCGATGTTATAATTGGTATGGATTGGTTGATAAAGTACCAAGCAATCATTGTGTATGCCGGGAAGATCGTTCGTATCCCCTGGGGAAATGAAACATTAATTGTCACAGAATGACGATTGCAACCAGGGACAACGAGGCACGTCTGCACTTTAACATCGTTCACGCAAACACACAAGAATACATGCCAAAATAGGATGTCCTATCTTTGCAAACGTTAATACAAAGAGAACGTAAAGAACATAGTCTGAGAAAGAACTTGAGGACGTACCAATCGTCCAGGATTTTCCTGATGTATTCCCTGAGGACTTGTCGGGTCTTCCTCCGACTCGACAAGTAGAATTTCAAATCGATTTGATACCTGATGCTGCACCCGTAGCTCGGGCGCCTTATCGATTGACACCTTCTGAAATGAAAGAGTTATCGGAGCAACTAAAAGAACTATCTGACAAAGGCTTTATAAGACCTAGTTCCTCACCTTGGGGATCTCCGGTCTTGTTTGTCAAGATGAAGGACGGATCGTTTCAAATCTTAGAGAGTAGATATGTTCATGAAGGGAGAACCATTGACCCATCCTTCTATAATGACTTTAGTGATGACTTAGTGGCTAAGTTTACCACTATAGGTTTTGATTGCTTGCTTTCTTTAGATGAGCAAATTTGTCCTAGGTTTATCTATGAATTTTACAAAACTCTTAGGCTAGAAAGAGACTTCACCAACCATTTTTCAATCCAATTCACCATCAACAATCATTACTTTAACATTTCCCTTGCTTAATTTGCCCCTCAAACTTTACCTAATCTTTCCTAATCAAGGCAGTTGCATTTACTCCGTGTTAGGGTCTTGATGAACTTGAGGAAAAACCCTGAGCAAATTGAAACGAGTTACACATCAATATTGGCCTACTTTTCATTAGGAGGTTGTACTTCTTTAGAGGACACAAAAAAAGTACAGAAGTTCTACCTTTATGGAATGACCTAGCCTGTGCTCTTTAAGAACCATTAAAGCAAACATGGCACAAGACCCATTCGATGAACAAGTTAACAAACTCGTCCCTAGGAAATTGTCCTCACTTAAGGCAAAATAACCCAAGAAGCCTCCACCAAAAAGAACTAGGAATGTAAGAAATCTAACGTACTTAGATTGAGCACCTCTTCCTCAAACCGTGTCACCATCGTCATGAATAAGGGAGACTTGGCATTAAGCATCTAAGCTTGTCTCCTTGGTCTTTTAGTTGGGCCACCTTAGGTTGATCCAAACATGTCCATTGGAGCAAGAGGAGGAGGACTAAGAGGGATGTTTAAAAACTCTATAAGGTCGAGAGTTACACAATTTGCATGGCTATTGAAGAAGGGAGTCGTGAAGAAAGTTTTGTTTCGTGAAAACAATTTAAATGTTTAATTATCATGTCTTTGAATTATTAACTTGTCTACTTGAATCTGCATGCTTAAACTGGATGTTGAAACTACGTACTTATTATGCTATGCTCTCTGGATATTTTATCATGATTTGATAGAAGATAATGATGTTTGCATGATAATTTGTTTTGAATTTTGGGTGCAAAATGCAGTTCTGGTCATTTTGTTTAAGCATGCGACCAAAGATCCACCATATGGTTGATCCATGCGTTGTTTTATGTGGCATCCGTGCTCAACAATTCCTAGGCGCCAAATGTTGTTTTGAATTTGTTCTTTGTTGATTTGTAACTATTAGTTCTACTTTATCTTTAATAAACCATGTTGTATGAGATATACTATGTGGGATTCTAGAGTACCTTAGGATAATTAACTTGTTCTCCATATTAATCTCAAAGGACCGCAATTTATTAAAAAACCTTATAACCACTTTCCACCTTTTAATCATCAATCTCAAACACCATTTTTCTTTACACTTTCTCCTCATTTCTACAATTACAACATTACTTAGTTCAATCACCCATGAATAGTTGATCCTCTAAACTAAACATTCACCAAACTTCACAGAAAAATCGCAAAAAATGAGTTCATAAGTTATCCAACCTTGTCAATGTACTCCTCAATTGGGTAACAAACCAAATGAGAGAACTCATTCACATCTCCTAGAAAGAAAATCCCTCTCACCCACAGTGCTTCATTACTATCCATCACAATGAAAGAGCCACAATACACCTCGCATCATCATCTCCAAGTGGTTCTTTAACAACCAACAGAAACGTTGCAACCTCACAAGACTACTAATAACACTTTGTTTTTGTTATTCCGATAATATATGTAACTCATGAAACTTTAGTCCTCTACGCCCAAATGTCTACAAATCCAAACCCTCATGTGTCAACGATGGACAATTGGCCATCGGGGCACCTGTCTAATCCATCTCACCCCACCAGTTGTCTAACGTCCACCTCTTAGTTTTCACATTCCCACCCACCCGGAATTAAAACCATTACCATCATCCCAACCATTGTTCTGTTAACATTAACAACAATACACATCATTCCATAACAATGCACCTCCACTTATAAGAAACATTTCTCCATCCATATCATAATCTTGGAAGTCGAAATTTTCCCAATCCTCCAAACATTTTGGATTTTGTTCATCCAAATGACATGTCTCACCTTTACAACATGTTTTTCCAATGTTGTAGTACCATAAGGCATGGAATCTAAATGATCCGAACTGTGTCAACTATATGTTTTTACCTTTCTCGGGACACCACCTCGGTCCTCATTCAAAATCCCACATTACTTTCTCCGCATTAGACCGTATAGATTATATACCTCACCATTGGAATTATTTTGAAATGATATTTATCCCAAGATCTTAGGTTCTTTAATTGTTTTACTTTTCTAGTTTAAGCTTATCATGTAATGGGGGGCTTTTAATCACCAAATTTTTAAGTTTTATATCCCTTTATTAATGGATTTAACATTATTTTCTTTTGTTGTGTTGATGATAGATGCTTATTTCGTAAAATGTATATGTGTGCATATGTAGTTGTCATATAAACATTTGTTTGTCTACTAACTTTATTTTGTAGCACGCCAAGGGGGAGCACTTGCAACTTAGTTGTCATTTTTTACTTTGCATTTCGTCAACCAAGTGATTAGCATTCGTCAAAACAGGAACATGTAAGGAACGCTATAAAAACACTAGTTAACAACACAATGTTTTTATGGTCATTTTATGGATTTGTCAATAAATTCACTATGTTTTTTTAGTTTTGTACGCTGTGTCTTTGCTTTTTAAATCGTATTCGTTAAGTTAAATAGCCGTTAAGCGTAGAAATAATTATCAATTCAATGTAATAGGGGCATCAACAATTAAATATTTACACAAGCAGTGTTTAGTACATTATTTGAGCGATAATTATTTAACTTTGTTCATTTTATTTCTATCTGGTACGTTAACTTTGTTTTCGTTTTTCCGCAGTAAAATGCGATTTATGCATACCCGGAACACATTATTTAATCTTGCTTCAACGCACATATACTTATTTTTATAACCATGGCCCCATTAGTTTATAAAAATTCATCAACAAGTATATTACTTAGGCCGAATTCCTTTTGCAAGAAAAAATTGAACAAGACATATTTCTTTACAGAAAAAAACAACTTGTATGGGGAAAAAAAATCTCAACTTTGGTAACTTATATATCTTACAAGATATTTTGTTAAGGCCAAAGATCATCTAGAAACTCTTCCCCCCCCCCCTAACCCACGGCTACAACAACATTTAGGGTCAAGGAATATAAATTTTTACAACTTAGTCTTTGTACAACACAACCTCATTAAAACTAGCCATCACTTGTTTCCTTTGACCAACATAGTCTTCCTCATTTCACTCATCTTGTTTGTGAGCCCTAATAGGGTTCTTGACTAGCCTTGAATCCTTATAAGAGATATATGATACTAGTATACCAAGAGAGATAACACACTTCACTTTATTTACTAAAAATCAAAACCTATTCTCTCTTTTGCTCCTTACACCCCTACGGCTCAAATCCAAAACCACAAACCATCCATAAATTTTTTATCTAACACATTTACAAACATACCTACACTATATCTAAGATACCTCAAGGTATTTTAATGGTTTGGCTAAGCCTTTACAAGTGTTAAACAAGAAAGTGCAAGATTAGGGTTTTGGTTTGGATTAGGGTTTTCTAAGTGTGGAAGCTAGGATTTTGTTGCTAAACAAGGGTTTAGATTACTTTGTTCATCACCTCACATCATGATAAGGTTACCTAAAACTCTTTATAACCTTACATTTATCATTTTATGCATATATAAGTCTATGTAGCAAAATCACCATTTAGGACACTTTTAAACATGTAAAATTGATTTTTACTTGTGATTATGGTTTTGTACACTTTTACATATGTTATGTTGTTAGTAATATCAAGTCATAATGGGATTATGAGTATTGTACAATGTTGGTTTAAGTATAAAATGTATAAGTATAAACTAGTAAGTAGAAGTTACTTAAGAAAGTTGTGATTTAATAGCATTATTAACCTTGTTGTCATGGACTCATGTGGACAAAATATGGACTATGGACACTATTATATGTAAGATATAATATATAAAGAGTATCGGGAGACTTGTGGTATTTTATTAGGTTGAAAAGTATATAAAAACAAGTGTATATAATTAATTATATAAAAGATATAAAAAGGGCTGTTTTGGTTCGAATACAAAACTATGGGTTTAACATTTTTATAAGATAGTACATCTCATGAAAATTCCAAAAAGGTAAGAAACTTGAAAAACAGATTAATAACGAAGAAGATACGTAGTTTACGAGTTATACGTTAATAAACGAGTTTATAAAAGAAGTTTTATAAAAACAAGTTACAAAATACTACTGATATATAAGGTTGATTATTTTTCTCAGATCACACATATTTTTAGGATTTCAAAACAATAAGAATCGTAAATTTTCAATCGATAACGAAGAAGTTATGAATTTCGCGAGTTTACGGTAATAAATACTTTTATAAAAATAGGTTTATAAATATTACTGTTCATCTCAGACATGAACATTTTGAAAACATCATTAATATGATAGAACTTTTAATAACAAAGACGTGCTCGAAAGAATCGCTAAAAACAGAGTTAAAACGAGTAAAATACGACATTTACGAGTTTTACGATAACTAAATCTATAAGAATAACTTTATAACTGGTGTGAACAGAAAAAAGTACTATTCACCAGAGGACATGAAATACAATAAAAAATTTTGGGGTCCATAATTTACGATACATCGTCTTAATATGAAAGTCTTTATGAGTGGCGTAAGAAACGTAAGAAACGGACCTAAAACGATAAAGTTATGTCATTTTTACTAAAGGTATATTTATAAACGTTTTCACTTTATTAATATGATTTAACTAAAACGATTAGATGGTGATTGAGCTATATAGAATTGTATATGGTAGTAGTTACTCAAAGTGATTAGTACTTATACGACCTATATTGGATTAGGTTGCATTCGATCATTACCATGACGTATTTTTTTGTGATATATTTGATTATCGTTCACTCAAGGTGAGTTCATAGCCCCACATTTTACATGATTTGCTTTTACAAAAGGTTTGTGGTGAGAACATGCATTGTTTTTATACAATTTGGATACCAATGTGAATAATTGTGCATGCATTATGATACGTGGTGCGTAAGTGGGCGATTAACCCAAGTGAGGCCATTATCTTGAACTTTTTGTCTATTTTCATCTGGGGTGAGACGCGAATGTTATGAATAGATCGTTTGGGATTGAAATTCCCGTACGCGGTGAGTAGCTATCACTGGCCAATAACGTCATTACTGTCAAACATAACGTTGGCTTGCGGAGTGCTTGGACATCATCACGGGCAATGTTGGCAATATTTATTATTGCAATTCATTTATGTCAAGCTTCAGTGTCATGAGCTTAGGGCAACGTAATTACATTTATATGATTTTTGCATCTGTTGCATTATCATACACTTGGGAAATCTTGTGGTCCTACATTATACGATTTATCAATAACCCCATTACCTGAATTCACCATTAACATATTTGTTGATGTTTTTAAAGCATATATTTGGTCAGGAGGTTCAAATTGAGCACCGACGGTGCAAGGTATACATTGGTGGTTTTGATTTGGATATACTTGCAATTAAATATTTTGTCGCATTACATTTGGTATTATATGTTATGGGCTTAGTAATCTGGGTAATTTTTGATCAAGTAAACAGTGGAAGCTTCATGGCAGCCCTTATGTACAAAACTTGTTAAATCCCATGTACTCGGTTGTAAACGAATTTTTGGGGTCGTGTCTATATATATCTGTGTGTTATTGATCTTATGAAGTACCACCCCTCAACCCATATTCGCTGCTGACCAATTTGGGGTAGTGCGAGTCTACAAGATTCGGTATCAAGAGCAAGGGTGTATAGAGAACTAGGTCAAATGTTTTTGCGGGACTAAATCGACTTTCAACATTCGCTATTTCATATAAAGGCGATTTTCACAGGACATGGTATACTATATATACAACTACTTGTGCATTAGTTGGTTAAGGACTAGAATGCAACGTTTAGGATTGAATATAATGTTATGATATAAATGTATAATTTTACTATTTATTATAATGTACTCTATAATCGAAATTCTAATATAGATGCTATCGAGTTTCATATTACAGTCATGTAGGATCGAAGGTTGCCACTGTTACATATACTGATGTGTCCAGCCTATTTTCGGATTTGCCAGATATCGGATCACCGAGAGTCGATGGACCACCCGTGATGCCAGAGGACCCATATACCTATGTGGTAGCTGCTTTTTAGGCCCCGCCATCTCCTGATTATGTGTCGGGTCCTAGGTACCCACCTTCACCAAAGTTTGTTCTGGAGCCTGTATACCCAGAGTTCATGCCACCAAAGGACGAGATACTTCTAGCTGAGGAGCAGCCACTACCTGCTGCTGTCTCACCTTATTTCTATATAACAAGGCTAGTTCTTGAGTCAGATCTCCCTCGTCGAGATTCGGAAGGAGAATAATGATTGAGGACTCTGAGGTAGGACTCCCTGCCGACGGAGGAACGATATTGGCAATGATGAGAATGGTAATCTGATGATGACAAAAAAAAAAAAAAAAACAACACAAACCCAAAAAAAAGTGGATGTGGAAAGGTGATATTGTATATGGTATGAGGAGGAGAGGAGGAGCAACAAGCTCCTGACGATACTCTACCGCCGTTGCTATACCAGCATGTGATCAGGCCCTTTGCCTGAGGAACCTGTAAGCCGTTGGAGACGACTGAGTCTCGGCCACACCACTCTATCCACTCATGCATACACATTTTACTGCTAGGATATCCATCAGAGATGAGACACCGATATCACTTCCTCCTAGGGAAGGTTGAGAGACTTCTTGCTATGCCTACTCCACCTTCATCACCACTTTCCCCATGGTCATCACCACTACCTCAGATTCCCTCACTACTACTACCAGTATCATCACCAGTACCTGTGATATCTCCATCACCACCTGCTAGTCCTATTCGTCTGTTGGGCTATTGAGCTATCATGATCTAGTTGAGAGCTGAGACTGCATCTACTTCCCATTTACTACCATTACCACCACCCATCATACTCTCCTACACCAAACCGGATGCACCATCATCAGGGACACCACCTTTGCATCTACTCTCTGCTAATCGTAGAGCAGACAGACCCGAGGTTACCTTACCACCTCAAAAGAGGTTAGGCATCGCTCTTGGTCCTAGGTACGAGGTTAGAGAGAGCTTGTTTGCTACTGCTGCTAGACCGACCAGAGGTCTTAGGGTAGACTATGGTTTTGTTGCTACCATAGACAGGGAGATTATGCGGGATCTAGAGAGAGATGTCGGTTATGGGATCACCAACACTTGGGATGAGATGCTGGTAGATATGCCAGGGGTACCAACGACTGATGACACAGAGATGGGTTGACGGATGACAAAGTTTACCACTAGGGTTAGGCAAGACACAGATGAGATCTATATGAGGTTGGATGATGAGCAGTTTGAGTGACATTTGATGGCTGGTCGGCTCAACATGTTGTATAAGGATAGGCATGCACATGCTTGTACTGCTAGGCTCATGGAGGCTGAGGCCAGGATGTCACTTAAGGTATGAATATGGCATTATTAAACATAGTTAATGATCAAAGAAAAATATTATGATTTGCATAACCTTTTCTAATCAAATGATTTAAGTTAACACATGATTAAATATAAGCTAGTTATATTAATCATGTAAGATAAAATAAGATTAACCATAAGTGGAAACAATCTTCCCAAATCTAGAAAATCTTTCCTTATTGGTTGTAACCTTTGCCCTTTTTGTGTTCTGAATATTTCATTTATAATCCTTTGACTATTTGACTTTTGTCAGTTTATTCAGATTTTTGTAACGTGTTGATAGTGGTGATTTTATTAGATATGTGATGAATTGTGGTTTATTGTGATTAATAATCCCTTTTGGAAGGTATTATTCTGTTATGTGTATTCCGGGTGGTTTGACCCGTGAATTTTGAGAAATGTCAAAAAACGAGTCTGACACGTCCGTTAATGTCCAAATGAGTTTTGAAGGGTGTAATGTGAAAATATGGTACTCTAGGTTAATGGAAAAGTATTTTTTAAGTGAATAAAAATGCTAATTAACTTTGGGGTAAATTTTGCGGTTGAGTTTTACAAGTATTTAAGTGATCCCGACATGAAAAGAAAGGCGTGAGACCCCATGGGATACCATGGCCGGTCAAAAGAAGACTAGGGAGACAATGTGGCTTAATTTTAGCTAACCTTGTCCAAATT
>BQNB010046642.1:0-43580 GCA_026074375.1 Tanacetum coccineum
TTTGTGTTAGCTTATTTACTGGGCTTACAATAAGTAAACGAAACAACTCCATATCGAATTCGATTAAAAACAGTGTTCCAATCAACGAGCTTCCAATCAACCGTTACACGTTCTAACCATACGAGTCCACACTCCAGCACTTCGTAGATGTACGTGGGTTCTTCCTCTGCAAATGGTAGGGTGGAAAAGGTCTTTTGGGTTGAGTAATTGGTGAAAAATCTGCCCTTGTGAGTGAAGGTTAGATTTTCATGTTAAAAAACAAACAAGGATCCTTTATTTATACTAGTAGTTACCCTTAGCCTCCAAGCATATTTCTTTGGCTCCAAGGGTCATCAATAATGTAGGAATGACAGATATAGAGTGAAATGATAGGTCAAAAATGGTCAAAATCAAACTTTTAGCTTTATCTTTTCTTCTTCGTTCCTCGTTTTCCTCTTGTGCATTATCTTTTGAGTATCAAGAGCAACAACTTCATGACTTTATCTTTTCAATTATGCTCTAAGAGTCTTGTACTTGTCGAGAATTCTTCATACATGCATAACTCTTCGTTTATTGATCGTTTCTTCGTATTTTTCTTCACTTTCCTTGACTTTGGCTAACTAAGAACACAAGGTACAACTTTGTACGAATATGAGCAATAAAGCTCGTTAGTTTAACCAAGTAGCATGCATAAAATACGGATAACGCTCCAAAAAATATACTTAATTTGAGCGTTATCAAATTCCTCTACACTTAAACTTTGCTTTCCCTCAAGCAAATCTAAAATTTAAGAAAATTGAACCACATGGTGCATAAGAATGATTAGAAAAATGCGATGCAAATCTACCAAGTACTAGTACGAGATAAGATTCATCGTTTTAAGCTTTCGGTGAAAAATCAAGATGTTTGACAATACCTAAAGGTTTTCTTGCTTGATAAACTTTTCTAAGCACCTCACGAAAAGGGAATAAAGTATAATTCACTCAACACTCATTTATTTATTTAGTGGTGGAGCATATAAGATAAATCACACTCATAGCTCAGTTATGACCAAATTTATTACCATAAGCTTGTACAAGAAACAGAACAAAAACCGATAGGGCGTAAGCACCAAGTGTACACATCTAAAGAGGTCTTTTATTGGGTTGTAATGTTAGGCTAAGGGTTAATAAGGGGTATGTATAAGGCATGGGATAATTTATGAGAGGGTGTATCACGAACATCTAAGTCAAAAGTCTAAGTCCCAATGTTGCTAGTTACCGAACAAACCATAAACCCAAAAATGATTATAGTTACCAATTTATTCATCATTCACATATCGATCACCATATAAGTATATCGCGTCTTAGCACATTGGCTAATCGATATCTCAATATACTTCATCTTCATAAATAATATAGCACATTGGCTATAATTGTCATCATTTTTTTTACTTTTTTTTCGATGACTTATTCTTTTTTTTTTCATACCACGCAACTCCCCCACACTTCGCATAAGCATACATCACAAAAATACAAAATATGAAGTTGCGCATCTCCATCTTTGTCGGAATGATACATACAAATGTCGAAGTGTGACATAACTATCAATCATAAAAAACAATCCAATATACCAAGCAACTAGCAACCAACCAATTGAACTTTGACAAGGGTCAGACAAAGGTTTAAAGTTAAATATATTTTTTTTGCTTTTTTAGTGGATTAAACAAAACGAAAATATTGGCTCAAAGGGTGAACTAAGGGAATCTAGCATTAAAAGTGAGTGCTAACAAATAGGTCCATATGAAAGGTTAAGTAACCGATATGGCTAGCTAAATATCATTAGATGTAAACGGAAGGCCATTTGGTTTTATTCCTAAGTTGCCTCTTTATCACGCATATACACTTATAACACACGAATGTGATCTCACTACGAAATCCGTAATGATTTACAAGCACAAGTTCTAGAATAAATACAATCACAGGCACACTCATGGAAAAAAAGATCAAGCATAAAAGATGTATGCTATATATGAAATAGGCTCAAATCCTCACAATTTAGTGGAAAGGGCTATCATATGCACAAGCAAATGTCATCGATCTTAGAATGGATTTGCAATATTAACCGGGACACATCTCAAACTTTTCAAAGTTATCGTATTTAACCAATGGATTGATCCAGTTATTCTAATATATTAACCTAAAAGCGTGTAAACAACTAGATCGCAAGGGCAAAGAAGTCTACATAAATTAAAAATTAGCCCAAAAATATATAATTTTAAAAATCAGTCTTGTTTTCCCTAATTACCTCCCCCACACTTAAGTTTAACATTTCCCTCAATGTGAAAAATAAACTTCAAAGTATGAAAATAGGGAAATAAGAGTAAGAGAAAACCAAACATCCGGGCATGAGAAATCACGATTGAACTTCATATGATAAAATGCTACGCAAAAGCTAGCATAAGTGTGTGAGTACAATCGATTTCGCCTCCAAGCATTATTATTGATTCCTTAGCTAGACTTTTCCCAAGATTTAGGATTCTTTGATGATACGGTTCAAATGGGAAATTCCCCTTTTTAAA
This sequence comes from Tanacetum coccineum, assembly GCA_026074375.1. NCBI lineage: Eukaryota > Viridiplantae > Streptophyta > Magnoliopsida > Asterales > Asteraceae > Tanacetum > Tanacetum coccineum. The sequence goes on from BQNB010046642.1 coordinate 2,540, forward strand.
GCTTGAGCGTATGGTATTTTTGGTATGTACTCACGGAAAGGATATTCTTTTGTTTCGACCACGTGATAACACCGGCCCCCTTTTTCTATCTCGAACTTCTTAATAGTTTATATCTTTTTTTTTTTTTTTTTTTTTTTTTTTTTTTTTTTTCGATTTATTGTTTAACAAAAATCGAAGATTATTGATCTATTTGAATTTCCGGAAAGTCATCGGACTTTCCACTCCCGGTGAATACGACATTCACTTGCTCAGTGTGAGCGTGAGGAGGAAGTGGGTCAGTCCTATCGGTTTTTTTTCGAAGAGAGGTTTTGAGACTTCTCACACTCATCTATTTTCCTTTCCAAGTTTCATTCCATGGCCGGTTCTTTCGACAATCCCATGTCGTTTTTCTTGATCATTTTCTTTGTTAAGACTCCAATTCCATCGCCAACAATCAATTTGAACTCCTTTTCGCCAACGTGGTTAAGTAATACAATGTCCAGCAAACCTTCCGCATCCGAGTAGTGGGATAATGCACGGTGGCAATGCTTAGGCAAAGGCGATACTGGTTTGGTGACTAGCTTCGATGGGTTGGGTTGGTGGCATGGTTGGAACGGGTTGAGTTGTTCATCCACCTCGATAATTTATCATCACCCTGTTGTCATGTTTTGATGATGTTGGTTTGTAGACAAATTCATGTCTTGGTTTAATATTTATGGCAGGGGGAGGGTTTTGGTAGGCAAGAGAAACTCAAATTGCCTCTCCAAGTTTTGGATTATTGCTTGGTAGTTCCTTAATCCTTGATTGATTTGATTCTCTAATTCGACCACCTGATTTCATCAACTTCATTTGCTTCTGTTGACTATCCATTCCACTCTTTTCTTCTCTCCTCCGTTAGAGTTCGGTAAATTTAAGATTATCAAGAGGATGTAGTTATGGTTTGGATAGGAGTATAGTATATACGAATTTATAGTTCATGGTCGTGATATCCTCCTGCTATATCTTGGACATAATTCCTCATTAGGGTTCCACACAACTATCGGCGTGCATCCTTCAAGTAATTTGTGAAGCGTGGTTGAATCTCTGTGACCGTCTCGCATCTCTTGAGCCTTCCTTATGTCAAGAATTCAGAAATTGATTTTTCTAATGAGATCTTCGAATTTTCTCCATCACATGGCGTGAATAGGAATCGATGTTCGCTTCCATCGGCAGACAAAACAGTTTTGGGGCTGATTTAGAATTCACCCGAGAAATCGAGTTTGAGAAGGACTTTGTCCTCGAGGATTTAAAAAGCTTCGTTGGGAGTGTTGTAGAGGAAGGTTCCTCAGGCGTCAAGAATTACTTGTGTTGGACCGGTCTAAATAAACCATTATTAGAATAATATGAACCGATCGAGTACCTTTGTTAGACCATGTCCGAAACAAAAGCGAAGCATTTCTTTCAAACGGATCCAAGCTTCAACGAGAGTTTCGTTACCGAGTTGGTGAAAGTTACGAATATCATTTAGGAGACGTTTAAACTTTGTAGGAGAAAAGTATCGGCTTATAAAAGCTTCTCTTATTTCATTCCACGAAGTAAAAGTTCCTTCGTTAAGCTCATTCAACCAAATCTTAGCTTCTTCACATAACAGGAAAAGAAATGTCCTTAACATAACCGCTTCCTCTTAATTTTCACCATATTGAAAAAGGCTACTAATCTCAAGAAAATCGTCAATATGTCAGTGAGGATCGGATCGGATTCGCCCATCAAATTGGTTATCCTGAATCATTTGCATGTGGGTACCCTTGATACGAAAATTGTCAGAAATAGGGCGTTGGATAATAGCGGAACTAGGTGTTGGAGCAACGGTCCTAGTGTTTGACCACATGGATTGGTCATCAGGATTAATGACGATTATGTGTGAGAAATCGGGCAGAGTTTCGAATTTCTCCATCAATCTTTTGATCATGGGTGTTTTGACAAAAAGTTCCTCGATGAACGGTTGTTTGACATGAGATACGGGTGATTCGACTTTGAGGGGTAGGATCGGTGTCTTTTCGGACTTAATCTCTTTTTTTTGAAATTTTTTTTTTTTACGTTAAGTAGCGAAAGAGACTAGCGAGATGTTTACCCCAAGAACATGGGTTCATACAAACTCGGAGCGATTTGCAAAACATCATAAAAATATAAAGAGATAAACTAGATAAAAACGTTTTAAAAGAAAATTCTTTTTGTAATTTTTTATATATGATGTAAAAGAAAAATAACTTAATAACTATTAAAAAAATGTTGACATCATCCTATCAATGGTTCTTGGTAGCTCCATTAAACGCACAAAGAAGCGGAAAAGCTGGTCATCGCGAAGCATATTAAAAACCCAACTTCTTTAGGGAAGCAGAACGGCCCGCCTTATACCTCTCTTATAGTTTGTTACAATGGGTGAGCCGATTTACCAAATGACTAACGATGTATAAGAATAAAAGATAAACGATGGGCTTATGGACTCTCACTAGCTTGTTTTATATAAGCTAGAGCTTGTAGATTCTTGGTTTAGCCCTGTTTTGAGCAAAGGTGTTGTAAGTCTCTCTTTTTCTTATATTTCTTATTTACTGCAGAACTGTTAACTAGTGCTTATTTGTTTCCTATACTTGCTTATTTATGCTTTATTATTATGTTTAGTGCTTATCTTGCTTAGTTGTTAGTTTAAAAGTGATTTGTGCAACTTTCTTAGTTAGTACTGTTAGTTCATTTGATAAAACTGTTAGGTATGAGTTAAAACTGTTAGACGAATTCAGCTTATTTAAGTGCTTATTATTGATTGAAATTTGCTTATAAATGTCTTATTTTGTCATTTGATAATCTGTTTTAAATAAATTAGGATCAAATCAGCTTAAAATAAAAAGAAAAATGAATTGTGAAAACTTTAAGGGGTATTTTAAAACTAGCAGTACTAACCCATAGTTAGTACTGCTAGTTCACTTTTGGAACTTTAAAACTAGCAGTACTAACTTAAAGCTACCAGTACTAACTCCAAGTTAGTACTGTTAGTTAAAACTGTTAGTACTGGTGGTTCATTTTAGCTTATCAGCTTATTGTTTCTGCTTATTTAATAATTGCTTAGCTTTTTAGAGTAGATTAAACCATTTTTCTTTACTGTCTTTAGGAGTAAGCTTATTTAAAGCTTATTTTCCTTTTCAAAGTATTTTCAATAGTTTATCAGTTTGTAGCTTTTAGCTCGTTGCCATTTTTAGCTTATTCTAGTTGCTTATTCTTATGCCTGAGTGCTTATTAGGGTTAGTTAAATATCTGTTTTAGCTTATTTGCTTTTTTCTTGTTTCATTGTGTTTTGTTAAAGCTAGCAGTACTAACTTAAAGCTAGCAGTACTAACTCCAAGTTAGTACCGATAGTTAATACTGTTAGTACTGTTGTTAGTACTGCTGAGTTTTTCTTGCTTAATTTAGCTTAATTGCTTTTTGAATTTGCTTATTTAGAGTTAGTTTAGCTTATTTGATTTGTCTTAAGCTTATTTGAGCTTATTTGTGTCTTAGTATAAAAGTTTTTAGTGCTTTTACCATTCCTAGCCTTTATGCCTGCTCTAGCTTATTTTCCTTGTTTCTCTTCTCGTGCATTTGCTTATTAGGTATAGTGCCCAATCACATCCTTGTCATATTCAATCATCGATTATCAATTCGTCTTTCGATTTTCCATTCAAGCCTCGTTGGGACATAACGACCCGGAGACACTCTATACTGCTTCCGGATTCATTGATTTCGCGGATTTTGATCCTTGTTGTGTATTTATATTTATTGGTATATAAAAAGGATATAGAAGAAGCGAGTCAACAATCTTCACGAATTTGGGAGAGGTTTCTGGTCTTTTGGGTTAGATATGGTGGAGGAAATTCAGATTTGGATGAAGGGGTAGGTTTTTCTATATGAAAACAAAGGCATATGGCCTCTATTTATACTAGAAAGCCCCCTTGGCCTCCAAGCATATTTCTTGGGCACAAAGGGTCATGAATCTTCCAGAATAATCAGTTATGAGGGGACTTGATTGGACTTGAGGCGGTTGGCATCATAAAATGGTGAATTAATGTACTTGGAAAAGTCAGCGGAGCCTCTGCCGGGCGGCACGGGCTTCTGCCGGGCGGCACAACTCCAGCCGGGCGGCAAACTGGATTGCCGGCCGGCACACTGCTCGTGGTCAGATTTTGGTCACCTCCATGTTGTAGATTTTTCTCTTATCTTCGCGTGGCCGCTTGAATCAAGTCAATCCGAGTTCGTATGCTCAAGTTATGGCCAAAATGGTGGAGGTGTGTCGGGAACAACTATACTTCCAATATGTCTTCGTTTAAGCTTCCCGAGTGTATGGTACTTGGTCGTGGGTCTTTATTCTTCAACTTAACTTGACTTTATCTTTATCTCGGGACTTGGAAGCTTGTATGGTTGACTCTTTTGCTCTTAAAATGCTTCCCGAGCTTGTTCTTGATGCGGGATTCTTCGTACTTGTATTAAACTTCGTTTATTCTTCTTTTCTTCGACTTTTTCTTTCTTCTCTTATACTTGGCTACAAATATAATTGCAAACACACTTTGCTATAATTAAGTAACAAAAGCATATAAAAATAGCCAAATATCATATACAAAATACAGATAACGCTACTAAAAACATACTCAATTTGAGCGTTATCACTCTCTTATGCATGCTTTGTTTATGTTTGTGAAGTCTACACGTAGCTTCCATTTCCCGCTGTCTTTCTTCACGACCATGGTATTTGATACCCATGTCTGGTACTTAACTTCTCGCAAGATCCCTGCTTCTATCAATTCTTCTACCTGGTTGTGAACCACTTCGTTTCTTTCCGGGGCTAGGCTTCTCTTCTTTTGCTTTACTGGTTCTGCATGGTTAAACACGTTTATCCGATGTTCGGTATTGAAAGTTTCCCCTCCAATCATTAATACTCTTGGTACTCCCGTTATGTGGGTTGAGGTCCATGCGAAGACATCTGTGTATCTCTTTAAGAGATCGCGTAGCCTTATCTTTATTCTTGTTGGTAGCTGTCTTCCTATCGTAATCTTCTGTTCTGGGTACTTGTCGTTTATCACCACCCTTTCTTCTGTATCTATGCAACTGAGGACGTTTTCCTCATTGCCTTGATATTTATTGGTTGGGCCATCCTCTTCTTCTTTTGGTTTCTGTGAGTTATATTCCGAGAAGATGGTACCAATACCTCTGGGCGTGTGAAATTTTATAGCTCCATGGACTGTGGACACCACGATCCCCATTTGTTGCATAGCGGTTCTTCCAAGCAGTAAATTATGTGGTGAATCTGATTTTACGATTACGAATGTGAGTGTTTTCGTTACCGCGATGGGGCCCTCTCCAATCGTAACCTCCAAGGGTATTTCTCCCAAAGGCCATGATTGTTCTCCTTGAAACGCTCATAGAGGAGTTATTTGAGTCCACTCGGAGGGATCTGATCGACGGTTTCAGATTCAAGAAGTAATGTTCATATATTACTTCCTCCATCTAGGTATGCCCTGTTTACTTGTCTTCCTGATATGTACACCTTGATTATGATAGGATCTGATGAGCCTACATTCAGAAAGGGTGGGAATGTGATTTTGCCTATCTTGCCATGGTTCGCAGGCCTCTTTTTCACGTTACGGTTTTTTTCGCTTATCATAAGAACAGAAACTTTTTCTGGTGTTGGCTTCTTTTCTTCTTTTTTTTCTTTCTTCTAAGCGACTACCAATGGTCTTTTCTTTTTTCTCTTTTACCTATTTTACCAGGTGAGCGAGCTGCCCTTATTTGACTGCTTCTTCTATTTAGTGTTTTAGCTCCCGCCATTGGTTTGTTTCATGTCCATAGTCCTCATGGAAATGGCAATATCGTGTCTTGTCCTTGGACCAGTTGGCTCCAGGAAACCGTGGAGGTTGTTCGAAAGTCTTAGCTACTTTTTCTATAGCGAGGATCTCTTTAGGACTTTTGACCAGGTTAGATAGTAGTTTATGATTTTGTCCTTGTAAGGGGAGAATCGTCCTCTATCCTTTTGCCCAATGTTATTACCCCAAGAGAATTTCTTTGATCTTTCAAAATCATCCATTCGGTTGTTCGAAACGCCGTTAGTGGCCACCTCTCTCGCTTCAACCCATGTGTAAGCCTTCTCCATTAGACCTTTATAAGTGGATGGAACGTCTGTGGAGAGATGTTCGACCAAACTTTGTGTTCTCAAACCATGAACGAAGAAAGAGATTCGTTGATCTTCATGTAAACCCAGGACTTATAAGGTATCATCTGTATATCTGGTGATGAAGGCTTGAGTGCTTTCGCCTTATCTTTGTTTGATGTTGTGAACCGCCAAGTGTGTCTTTGTGAATTTCTTTTGCTGACTGAAGTGTGACCGGAACTTGGCCTTCAGATCCTCATAGTTGAGGATGCTACCTGTTTTCTGACTATTCCACCATATGCGGGCGGAATCTTTGAGGGTGTATGTAAACATGTGGCAAGCTACGGGCATTAACCAATTCTACATGCGGATAGCCCCTTCAAAAAGGTGCAAGAAATTATCTAGGTCCCCTTTCCAATTGTAAGAACCAATATGGGAAGGCATTTTTAGTCTGTTCGGAAGAGGATAATCCTTGATCCAGCGAAAAAAAGGGGTTGCGGAGCCTGCGGAGTCTGCGAAGGATCCTGCAGGATGGAATATTGGTTTTTGTGGATCCCCAGGATTTACTGGGTTCCTGTTTGTTAGCAGACATTGGTTTTAAAACCTTAGTTTTGCTGACAGACTCAGTATTTTTATTCTTCCTAGGTTTCCTTGAGTATACCAATTTAACCACAGGTTTGGGTGATTCAGAGTCTAGAACTATTGGTTTCCTAGAAGGCACTTCATTAGTAGTGGTAATCCTAGTTAAAGGGCACGCATTTCCTACAATAGTGAAGGTCCGACCGGTAGGTCTCCAAATATATCCTATCTGAGTGAACACCTTTCCTGTTGGTTTCCAAATATCTTTCTTAGATTTATTCTTCTTAGGTTTAGCACGAGATTTCACAACATTCAAAGAATTAGAAACACACAAATTATCAGAAGACATGCAATCATCACGGTGAATACAGACATAATCAGAATTATCTTGTTTCTTGAGATTCTGCACAACCGCAGATCCATTAACATTAACAGTACCATTCCTTTTATTCAAACTAGATTTAACGTTCCTAGGGTGAGCTTCTACTTTATTCTTCGAATTACTACTTGGTGTTTGCAGAATCCTATCATTCTTGGTATTGCCTGAAGGCTGTGATCCGCTAGCACTAGTAGAAAGTCTTACTCCTGTAGAATGCAACACACGCTTGTTAGAAACTATGTTTGAAGTGGAGTCTGTTTTTGTGTTTTCTGAGGATGTGAGTGATTCGGCAAACCTAACTTTCTTGTCCTTTTTCCTCGGTATGACCTCAATTAATTGAGGACCACAATTGTTGATGCTAGGGCATGATCTACTTATGTGTGAAAGCAAATCCTGAATGACTTTGGTATACCTAAAGGCAGACTCTAAAAGTGGATCTTGAGGATAATTTGCTTTTACATGTTCGACTATATCCCTAAGGACCAAAGCTTCTTCCTGGGTATGCTTAATATACGAGGAGTGAGCAGTCCTTTTATTCAACAATTTGGGTGTGATTGGTTCCATATTATCCTTTTCTTCCTTTGAAGCCTCCCCCCCCCCCCCCCCCCCATCCAGTATGAATTGTCTGCATTTTTCTTGCTTGTATGTAATCATACTCATTAGTGAGAGCAACCTTAGTAGCCTTCTTCTTCAGCTCTAACCTATTTCTTTCTCTTCATCTTCCTATTTTCTTGAACTTTCTGGCCCAGCTCTTTATCCTTAGCAAGGCATTGGTAAACTTCTTTCAGCTTTCAGTGTTTATCATCAGATTCAGTATCAGAGTCACCGCATCTCTTCATCAATCATCTTTTTTTGCCTTTATTTTTAGATTTAATCTTGGGAAGAGGCTTCATGTTAACATCAGATTTATTAAAGTACAGGCCTTGGTCTCTCAGTTATCTTCAACATTCCTAATTTCTACTCTCTTTTTCCTTTTCTTCTGTTTCTTCTGACTATTGTGATGAGGGAACTTGTGTAATGTCTCCATCATACACACAAATAGTGTGGGAGTAGGTGTTGAAGTTGGTTGTTGGAGTGTTTGACGTAGCATTTTCACTTCTATTTTGGTCAGCAGTGCCTTCACCTTGTCTATCGGTACTAACTTTTGTATTGTTGGTACCTCCATCTTGCTTGTCAGTACCTTCATTTCTCTTGTCGGTACCTTTATTTGGTTTGACAGTACTAACAGGAGCTTCAATACTTACTTCCTTATCTACACTTTCCTTCTCTTCAAGCACAGCAGAGTTGTCACTCCCTTATCTTCGGCTTATCAGTCTCTCATTATAGTCCATTGCATCATACATAAGATTACATCAATAAGCCTGGATGCTTTATGAACAAATGGTTCACCCTTGAAGATTTGATCAGTATTTCTATCTACTGTTTGGATTCACATACTCCTGTTGTGTGCCCCTTTTTTCTTCAGAGAAGTCTTCCGCCGGCCAATCTTGTTTTCAGTGGCATATCTTCTATCCAGGCTTTGTGATGTGTGATAAGTGGTTTAACTCCTTTCTTTAGCTTCTTGACCTGAGCAACGACTCTCTTCACAACGCATTAATGTCTCATCAGAATTAGGAATCACAATATTATCCATTTTAAGAATGACATTCCCGTCATAAAGTTTTGGCTTTGACTCCCAAACTTTCTTCAGATAGAAAGGTTTTTCAAACCCGATAGCTTGTTTCGTGGAATGATCATAACAAATTTTGGATTTAGTCATCATATGAATAGTTTGCGCAGATTGACCTTCCATTTTTAAATCCTTTTTGAGATCAGAAACTGTTTTCATTAAAGAATCCTTTTCTTGCACTTGTTCAGAAAGAGTTTGCTTAAGACGTACAATCTCGGCATACTGTTCATTTGATCCTGAAAAACTGTTTTCAACATTTTGCATTTCTTTCAAATCTTTAACCTCTTCTTTATATCTGTCAAGCTCGGTAGTCAAAGCTTTATTGGCACTTTTATATTCCAGATTAACATTGGTGCAGTGCATCACTTGGGTATTTAATTGTTCAAACATAGATAATATCAGGACATCTTGTTGAGCAGAAGAGTTAGAATTCTGGACAGTTTCCTGTTGTGTTTCACTCAGATACTGAGAATAAGGAATGATATTGCTATCACTGGTTATTTCAGTTTCTGTCTGACTCACATCATTAGACTGTTCAGAAGACGTCATTATCTGCTCACTTTGATTGATTAAATCATAGGTCAGATTATCTGGATTGTGTACCTCAGTGAGTGCATCTGAGCCATTCCTGGAAAGATTCGCCATGAGAGCAATCTTGGCTGAGTTGAGTTCATCACAATCAGAGTCATAGGCATCCAGATCATCGGCTTGATAAGCAGCATTGTGGGTAATGACAGTCTGAGAGGTTTGAGTGTCAGGAAGTCCTGGATCTGCCAAAAAATGCTATTTCTTCCTCTGTTAAAACTTGACCACTTGCTTGAGCTTGAACCAGCAACACTTTATCATTGAACCACGTTTCATCCCTTTTCCTCTTTGGCTTAGTACACTGCTTGGCAATATGACCCTCCCCTTTGCAATTGTAACAAATGACAGTCCGTTGTTTCCCCGTGTTGCTTCCACTTGCTCCAGGTGTGTATTTTCTCGTTGTTCCAGCAGCATAAGTAGTTTGTCTCCCCTGAACAGGTTGCACAGTTACTTTTCCATCATAGATGGTAGCTTGTTGACGAGGGTTTGACGAAGTCCTTAGCTGATTGTTGGTAGTAGGATACCGGGATGTGACAACAGCAGTTAAGAATGACATCATGTGATTGATCGCATCAATTGGATCATCCCCTTTCTGGAACACTAGAACAATTAGACCAGAGTCTGGTTGGGAAAATTCAGATTGTTGATGTTGGTAAGTTGTGGGAGCATATTCCAATTGTGGGATGGATGATTGTGGAGAATAAACGTTGTGGTGAACTAAGGATTGGTACTCATTTGATGGATAAGTGATTGAAAGAGGTGTTGATTGACTGGTTGTGAATTGTTGAGTCTGATAAGGTGTTACAAACTGTGAAGACGGATATGGTGAAACATGATGTTGAGGTTGAGAGTTTGGGTAAGTGTGTAGATGAGATTGATAAGCCGACTGAGTTAATTGGTGAGATGCAACTAAAGCAAGAGGATCGGAGTTACGTTCATGCATCAAACGAACTTCATTTGCATGTCTTTCGTGTTGTTGCAGGTAAGCATGAAGCTGATCAACATTGGTAGTATGCAAGTCTTTGACCAATTTAACATCAGTAACAAATTGCTCCATCACAGGAAGAGTGTTTAAGAACTTGGTGTTTACTTGAAACTGCTCCAATGGCATCTTGTAAATGTTCATATCATTGAGTAACAGAGTGAACCTCAAGTAGTACTCATGTAGCGTCTCTCCTTTCTTGTAAGTGAACTTATCGAATTCATCATACAGCTTGCACTCACGTTCTTGTTTTGTTAATGACGTTCCTTGCATTAGCAGTTTAATCTCCCAAAGATCTTTTGCCACCAGCGATGTTGACATCACAAGAGCATAAGATTTCAGTTGGTAGGCCTGGAATGAATGATGTTTATAGCTTTGATTGTCGCAATCTACTTGAATGCTTCAGTCTGGAGTCCAGTTTCAAATATTCCTTAATCCATTGTAACTCCATCCTCCAGTGATTGAAAGGCCAAACAAGTGGTCTTTTTTTTCAACAGATGCAAGAATCTCCATCCCTGTGTCTATTCATCAATAAAGTTCATTATTGCTTTTTCCATGAATCATACCAGTGTTTTTCAAGCATCGTTGCTTTGTTGTCTCCTCCAAAGAAGTGACTTATTCAGCAAGAGTCGTCATTGTGGTATAAAAAGAAATTATAAACATATTGAACGATCGGTGTAGAAAGAAATTGTGTTTATTATGTGATTTTTGAGGTCATGAAAAGAAACTACACGGGATTTTACAATTCTAGCAAAACCGAAAAACCAAGTTTTGTATTCACCGGGATTTACAAGTCAAAGAAAGAACCGTATAATTTAGAAATGATTTGTAAGGGAAACCATTTTCCAGCAGGAAAGAAGAAAGTGTCTCATACCAAGCTCTAGGAGCTTGATGTAGACCATAAAGAGCTTTGACTACCTTGTACACCTTGTGTGGATGAGCAGGATCAACAAAGCCTGGAGGTTGATGAACATACACCTCCTCTTTAATAGTGCCATAAAGAAATGCACTCTTGACATCCATTTGGTAGACAGGAAATTTCATGAATGATGCAAAGGCTAAAAATAACCTGATTGCCTCAATCCTGGCAACAGGTGCAAAAACCTCATCATAATCTATACCTTCCTCCTGTCTACATCCTTGTGCTACAAGCCTTGCTTTGTTTTTCACAACAATACCTCTCTCATCCCTCTTATTCCTGAAGACCCACTTTGTGCCAATTGCCTTTTTCCCATATGGCAAATCAACAAGTATCCAAACCTTCTGTAGTTGGAACTGCAGCAATTCCTCTTGCATTGCTTCAACCCAGCTTTCATCCTCTAAGGCTTGTGATATCTTCTTTGGTTCTTCTTGGGAGAGAAAACATGCTAACAAACAATTCTGATGGTCTTTATGATTTGTTCTATTCTGTTTGTAGATGTAGCTTACCAAAGCTTGTTGTGATGAAGAAGCCTTTTGAATCTTTCTTCTTGTTTGAACTGCTGATTTAGGATCTCCTAGAATTTGAGCTTTTGGATGATCCTTATGTATTCTGAGTGTGGGAATAGGACTGACATCAATGGTGTTATCCATATTGTTGAAATCAGCCTCTGCACCCTTATCTTCATCATTATAAGCTCTACTAAATATGCCTTCATTTGGAAATACATCAGAGTTATCTTCTAAATCAGGCATATTTGGATCAGTGGATAAATTAGCATTGGGGAGAGTAGATGCATCAATAGGTATTTGTCCTCCAAGATAGACAAATGATGATTCACCATCATTTTCACCTATGGGAGTACTGGCAGCACTAACATATGGTGTGTTAGTACTAACATATGGTGTATTAGCAGTACTAACAGATGGCCTATCAGTATTAAGTTTGTTAATACTGGTAGCCTAAGCTGCCCTTTTTGTAGATGCAATTTTCTGCTTTTCTTCTTCAAAAGCCTGTCTTGTAGCATCATCCAGAGATTTAGCAACCATTTCTTGGGTGACCAACTTCTCAAGATCATCTTTCAAGGCTTGTTCATCTTCTATCAAGTTATGTTGTTCTTCTTTGTCAGATACATCTTTTGAATATTGTACTTTCTTATCTTTAGGAGCATTTTCAGAAGGTTTTTCTTGTGTAGTCTGAACAACATCTTCTACTAAAATTCTTGGCCCATGAGGATGTAGTGGAAACAGTATGTACTCCTGAGGAGTTTCTTTATTATTTCCTAATAAACCTGCAACATAAGATTCTTGTGTACCTGCATCCACATCAACCTGATTTTCTATACTAACAGGAATATAGTTCATTGTATTGGTTAGAAAATCAAGATCAAACATCCAATCAGGACCACTTCCTGCCACATTAGGTTGATCTTCAAGGAAATTAATGTGCAAGCTCTCTTCTACTCTTTTGGTTCTTTTGTTGTATACTCTAAAAGCCTTACTAGAAGTAGAGTATCCAAGCAAATATCCTTCATCTGATTTCCCATCAAATTTGCCCAAGGGATCTAAGGTGTTCAAAATGGTCAAAGGGCACCCAAAAGGTCTCATAAAACTAATACTAGGTGGTTTACCTATTAATAGTTCATAAGGTGTCTTATTTTGAGGTTTGGTCACTAATACCCTATTTAGTACATAGCAAGCAGTATTTACTGCCTCTGCCCAAAATGGGATGGGTAAAAGTGAGTCTGCTAGCATAGTTCTAGCAGCCTCAATGAGGGTCCTATTTTTCCTTTCTGCAACACCATTTTGCTGTGGAGTTCTAGCCACACTAAACTCCCTTTTTATCCCTTTATTAGCACATAATTCATTCATAGCATGGTTCTTAAACTCTGTCCCATGATCACATCTAATGATTTTAACTTTATGATTCAATTGGTTTTCCAAGCCTGTTATAAATTTATAAAGAATCTCATTTGTTTCATCCTTAGTAGCTAAGAAAAATACCCAACTAAATCTGCTGAAATCATCAGTCACAACCAAACAATACTTTTTCTTATTAATACTTTCTACTAAGACAGGTCCAAATAAGTCCATACGAAGTAATTCTAAGGGCTTTCTGATGGTTCTTTCTAACTTGGCCTTATGTTGCTTACCTTTCTTGTAGGAAACACAAGTATGGTCATTTGCAAAAACTTTAGAAGGTAGGCCTCTGGTTGCGGTAAAACCAATTATATATATTATACAATATAATATTATAGCAAAAGTAGCGAAGTTTCCTAAAGTTTCCCTTAAGCCATAATTTAGACTCATCTGTTGTTGCATTTGCCATATAAACAAGTTATTCCTCCAGAAGGAAACATGTTTCTTTCAAATCAAAGCTGTACACTCCATTCCGTCAGGAGCTCGAAGTACAACTTGAATTTCATCTAGAAGCTTTAAAGCTTAGGAGACGAATACAGCATTCAGTGTCATAAAGAGAGACCACTATTTTTTTGTGTCAACACATTTGTGAGATAGAGAAAAGGTTAACTTAAGTTCTCTACAAAATAGGGGGTGGGGGGTGGGGGTGGGGGGTGGGGAAAAACCCCCCATTTATTCAACTCAAAAAAGTCTGAATTAGCAGTTATAATTTTACCTTTATTGTTTTTTACCTCCTTTGGGATCACTTCCAAAAGCCATAAAGCCTCCATTGTAGTCTTCATAATCTGAAAGATAAGCTTTGTTACCAGTCATATAGCTAGAGCAACCACCATCCACTACTGCTTGATCTTGTAACAAAATCTCTGGATTGCCCTGCACAAAAGTAAGAGAAACTAGTATCTGTTAGGGACCCAAGTCATCACAGACATGGAAATCCCTTTTGGGTTAACATACTCAAACTTCTTGAGCACGAATGATGTCCCTTTCACTTTGGGACTCATGATCTATGTAATTTCCCTTAGGCATAAACCCACCTTAACTTATTAAGAGCATTATCCATTTTACCCTTACAAGTACTAACTACTGCTCTTGTCTCAGCAGTAGTCATATTTTTTACCCCAAAAGTTTTAACATCTTGTTTTAAGTCTTTGGGTCTAAAAATAGGTTTTGTATAATAAGACCTCTTGATTGGTGAATATGAGGCTCTTGGTCTTACATTATCCATTCTCGGGTAAATTGGTCTAATAGCATTACTAGTTTGTGCTATTTTAGGGGCAAATGGTCTAGTAGTACTAATAGGCCTAGCAGTACTAACATGCCTAAAGTACTAACAGGCCTAGCAGTATTTATAGTTTGTACTGCTCTTTTTTCATTTGGCCTAACAGGATTAACCAAACCTGTTCTGGTTAGAACTCTTGATGGGACAAAAGTCCTTCTTGCTTAAGGTTATTTCAATTTATTTGAAATTTTTTAGTGATTTACCCTTTTAGCATTATCCCATACTGGTTTGACCACCCCTTGACCAGTATTGACCACATTTTTCAACTTAGGTTCTGGACTCTTTTTGTGATAAAAATTACAATATTTGATCAAATGATTAATATTCTTACAAACAAAACAAGCTTTTACTTTCTTAAACCCAATTTCTTTCGTTTGTGAAATCTTTCCTCGCGGGACAGCGGTTGACAATTATTATCAACTTGAGTTTTAACTGTATGAGTTTCATTAGTCTTAACAGGACTAACTACTTTAGACACATCTTCCTCATTATTTGAGATCCAATCCTCAATGATGACTTTATCTTTGTTAATCTTTTGTTTAGACACAACTAATTCACAGACTGACTTAGGTTTTTCAGTATTTACTTCATTTGTTTTACCTACAATCTCACATGTTTTAGTATTAAGCTCAGTTGTTTTTGACTCAATGATTTTCTTCCTAATGGCATATTCATCTAATCCTACAAATGATATATCAGCTCTTGGGGTTAAAAAGTTCTCTGTTATAGGAGGGGGAACAACATGATACCCATCTGCTTTAGAGAACCTATCCTTTGCTGATGTGGTCTCTTCATCACTTGATCTGACCTCAAAAACACTCATACTAATCTCACTATTAGTTTCAGACTTGTTACTCATTTCATCCAATTGTGTGCCATAGCCTAACCTATTTTTATCATAAGCACTCATTTGACTGTTGAGTAATATATTAAGACTCTTGGATGATTCTTCCTATTTTGCTATCTTAACTTTTAACTCATCTCTTTCTTTAACAACTTTCTCTAGTTCTATGTTAAGGTTGTTAATTTTTATTTCTCTGCATTTAAGCTTATAGTTTTGAAACTCATATTTTTTACTCTAAGCCAGTTCATTCTTTTCATGTCCAATTATTCTAGATTCTAGTGACTCTAAGGCTAACTCGTAACCTTGAATTTCTAGTCTAGCTTTGTTATGTTTTTCTTTTTTACTATCAAAGTTCTTTTGAAGAGTTTTAAAAGATTCAAGACATTGTTTAGAACACGTTTTGTACCTCATTGTCAGAAGACTTGATGAGCTGAAGAGGAGATTTCCATTGAAGCAAATTGATGGTTTCAATTCTCAAAATCAGTGCTCTGTTCACTATCTCCTAGACAATCTTGACCACCAGTGCGTGTGTATGAAGATTCCATTTGTTGGTGCATTCCTCTTGCCATTTTCTCATTAAGGCCTTTTCCTTGGTTCTTCCCAGAGTTGCTCACTAGCAAAATGTCCTTTCATGTGACAGTTGTAGCACTCAACTTTTGACTTATCATGGATCACAGGTTGTTTCTCTTTGAAATCCAAGTTCCTTCCCGTCTTCTGAATGAATCTCTTTACCCTGACAGTCAACATGGCTACCTGCCATCTTAGATCTAATTCTTCCAAGTCATCTTGATCAATCTGCTGCAAATCCTCATTTTCATGTTGAGGAATGGTTGTCTGTTGTGCAAGTAAGAGAACCATTACTTCATCAAACACTTGGGGTCTAGAGGAAAACCTGATAGTCCTCCATAGCAGTACTAACCCCAAAATATCACTGCAGTAATATCTTACTTTTAGTGCTGCTTGTATTCTCAGAGGAAAGAAATGCTAAGTTCTGAGAATTAGATGTGGAACTTAAAGACCTTTTCATCTCATCTTCATAGACCCTAAAGTTATTGTAGAGATCATCAATATCAACCTGGTCTATGTCTGGCTTATTTCTCATGATTAAGGCAATTTGACTCCATGAAGGAGGAAGACTTCTTAGGAACTTTTGGTTGATATATTCCTTTGATACTGGAGCACCATGAACCTCCAATTGACTTATGAGTTTTTGGAACCTATCATAATCCTTGTCCAGACTTTCATTTGAAGAAGTGGTAAAGTTTTTAAATTGATGTTTTAGAACATTCTTCTGCATCTTTTTGGATTCATCATTACCTCCAAACCTTGATTTGATTGCAGCCTAGAGAGATTTGGCATCTGGAACATTATGAAACTTAAGGAGGTATTCATCAGGTATTGCTAAAAGCAAGATGCTCTTAACTCTTTCCTGATTCCTTTTAGCAGTCAGTTGTTTGGCAGTCTTGGGAGCAGGAGGAGCAGATTGTTCTCCTGATGGTGTAGCCTCTTTTTCTTGATCTCCATTGACAATTATATCCCATAGTTATGTGTCTGGTGTGACCGATATATTGTCGCTATTCTCAGGCCCCAAATGTCATAGTCTCCCTTTTGATGATAGGGATTTTCATTGCTTGCAAAACTTTTTCTTGTGTTAGTTTGATGGAGGAGTGCTCTTATTATGCCATCTTATCAAAATGATTTGGATGTAGATTTTTATGGTTTTTTCAAATAATGAAGTTCTTCTTATTCAGAGTTTCCACATAAGCTCTGATACCACTTGTTGGATCGTTTACTGAATAGACCTTGAACCTTTAGCTTACAAAGGGTTTGCTACTTTAGATAAATCTAAAACAACAATAATGAAACACTGATTGAACACTATTAATTATGCAGAAACTAATCAACAATTCTAAAAAGAATAGTATTAAGTAACACAAGAAAACTTTGTATTATAACTTGAATCTGCCTAGGTTACAGATTACAAAAACTATGATTGCTAATTGATCTCTATTGATCTGTATTTCTCTATCTATGCCTAGGGTTCCTTTTATACACCAAGAAAACCCTAATGAGCTTTACAAAACGCGTATAGAGATCATGCATATCTTTTCTAAGATATCTCATGCATATCTCTAACTCTAACTAACTTCTGCATAAGCAGACTTAACTAATACATAACCAGTACTAACTATAACTATGAGTATTAACATCTTTATACTGACAGTATTAACTATTCTAACAAACTTAACTAATTATACTAATAGAATTAAGTCTGGTATACATAATTCCTAACATTTTGTTCTTGAAATTTGGTAAAGAAACATGTTTCCATCTTTTTATGAAATGAATTTTGGATCTATCTTACTTGTTCAATGTGTTGCTATTATGCTTGTTGAGTAGTTTAACATGTTTGGTTAGGAACTATGTGGGTATAATGGATCAAACTTGACTACTTGAATGAATTTTTGATATAAATAATATAAGCTTGATGTTCTTGGACTTGGATTCTTTAATCTTCGTTTAATCTCCATTCATTCTGGATATACGTCGAAAGACTCCAGACTAAATGGTTTATTTCCAAGTTGTTTGTGTATGGCAATTAGACCTTAGCCTTGTGAGGATTGGCTAAGGAAACGAACATTAACCCAAGTACAAAAAGGTTTAACGCTAAACTATATGTCTAACAAAACTTGTTTAGAAGCTTATATTATTATCTATCAAACACGTGATTTAGGGTTAGTATGTCGAAGGTTTGATTTGTACTTGGGTTGATTACATTAAAGCATTTTCATGATTAAAGATACAAGGTACGAAAGGGGTTTTTCTTATATTTCATTAATGTGCAATAGACGATCTTTTTAAGCAACTAAACATTCTTAAATTGATTATAACTACATCTGTGAATCATTCATCTACTTAAGTTTATTTATTATATTTCTTGTTCCATTAACCAAACATGCCTTTTATATGAATTAGACCATTATCTTTAGACCCGTGACACTCTATAAGATAATCCTTTTTTTTCGTAATATTATCGACTTTATCTTAGAATTGCCAATCTCCTGTGGAACGACCTGACTTACCTACAATACTATATTATAAACAAGGGTTATACTTTACCCGTGTGTTTCAATATAATTGTTTGGTATTTTCAGTCTTATAAATTTAAAGCTTTTGAAACACATCACAAGGCTATCTTTACGCCTCAAGACGTCCCAAGTACATCCGGCCGTCGTCTCATCGAGCTAGAAAATCAATTCCAACGCTTGATGAAAGCTCATCTTACTCGTAACCAACCCGTCCAAGTAAACAAAATCTCTTCTTCATGTGAGATTTGTAGTGGTCCTCACGACACTCAATATTGCATGGAAAATCTTGAGCAAGCTTTTGTTGATTATGCATCCTCGCGTACCGATGAAGCCGAAAGTAAGTGGTACACTTTCAAACCCGAGCAAAACAATTTCAGTTATACCTACAATCCGTCATGGAAAAGACACCCAAACCTTAGGTGGAGCCAACCTCAAATTCCTAAAATAATTTTTCGAACCCACTAATCGGTTCCAATCAAACGGTTCTTACCCGAACCGATCCTTCAACAATAATTCCCAAAATTCTAACCAGTCAAATCTTGAAGGATTGATGTCAAATTTCATGGCATCTCAAGACGCTAAGATATATAGGTTTGAAGCTGATTTCAGAAAATACCAAAGCGAGATGACTAACAAATTGGATGCTTTCTTAAAGGCATTCAATGACCGAATAACGGGAGTACTCCCAACTGACACGGTAAAGAACCTAAAGTTGAACCCCAATTCAACCTCGTCTACTCGTTCTTATCCAACAGGGGATCCTTAAGGCTCCTCCAACTCTTTCAAATCGGTCAATGACATCTAAACGTGTTTCAACTCAACCACCAACATTTAAAAGGACCAACTCTAAGTCAACACTTTAATAATCAATGAAATTGAAACACCAACCCCAAAAGAACCCACAAAGGATTTAGAAGATGAGTTTGCGGACTTGCATCTCAACTTGCTGGTTCTTGAGGTTCTAGCTCATGTTCTAATTTATGACGCTCTCCAAGATAAATACCTAGTGAGCCTAGAGCTAGGCCAAAATAGGTCCGAATACATTCAAAGTGTAGCGTCAGAGAAAATGAAGGACCCTAAAATATTCATTGTTAGCCGTGTTTTTATGTAAAGTGATGGTCATTAATATTCCCGAGCCTTGTAATAAGATTTGTAGTTTACAGAAATTCGTTTAAGCTAATATTGTTTGGGTTTTGGGCTAAAGCCCACTAGTTATCAAGCCCGGCCCATGGAAGCCCTCCAAAAGCCTATGGCCGGTCACCAACCTTTGTATAAATACCCTTCACCACACAAGGTGAAGGGTGTTGCTTCTTATTTTCTTTTAAGTGCAAGTAACCATTTTCTCTCTTTTATTTCTCTCTCTAGTTCTTTCTCTCTCTAAGATTCTTATCTTATTCTTGTGTTTTATGGTGATGAAATGATATCATTTAACATGTGGTATCAAGAGCCAGGTTGTGATTAGTGATCATTGTTCATGTTTTTTTCTTTGTTTTCTTTGGTTCGAATTATATACAAAAGTGGGTTTCACTTTTGTGTGTTCAAACATCACAAAGCTTGCAACTTTCTTATTTATTTACCTTAGAAGAGGCTAGAAGTACAACTAGATCATTGGAAAAACATTAAAATCTTGATCTTTTATGTTCTTTTTGGTTCAAAAAGAGTGTTGGTCAAAAAATCTTGATTTTAATTTTTGGGCTTAAAAACCTTAAAGTTTCTATTTTTCTTGTTCCTATAGGTTTAGTAACACTAGTTGTACAAGAATTTTTGCAAAACAACCATAAAAAAGGTGTCTTTTTTGTGTTTTAAAATTTTGGGTTTCGAATTAGTTGCAACCGATCTACTAAAGTCAAGAAGGAACCGATCTACTGACTCCTTTAGGAACCTATCTACTAAAGTCAAGAAGGAACCGATCTACTTATTCCTTCAGGAACTGATCTACTCATTCTTTCAGGAACCGTTCTACTTATTCCTTCAAGAACCGATCTACTCATTCCTTTAGGAACCGATCTACTCATTCCTTCAGGAACCGATCTACTCATTTCTTCAAGAACCGATCTGCTCATTCCTTCAACAACCGATCTACTCAACCGATCTACTCAACCAAACTACTATTTTTCTTAGTTGATAAGATTTACTAAATTTTAAAATTATAAGGGTTTTCTAGTATGTTGATTGTTAAAGACCTGTAAACATTCACTTGTTTTCTCGGTTTAATCATAGAATTGTAAATCCCGTGAAATTTGATCTTCTTACTCATAATCACTAATCACTAAAATGATCCTTGCTTATCATTTCCATCCCTTTTGCAATGTCGATCACTAACAAGATATTTATGCTGTTCTTGGTTCAAAAACGGCATCCTTTGGCTACAAAAAGAACAATGTCCCATGGTCATCACGTCTTCTTCGGTATGCTAAGAGTAGACCGAATGGAAAGTTAATCTATGATTCCATTATGAATGATCCATATGTCAGACGAATGATTCTTGAACCAGGTGATGCAGATCATGAAGTTCCTGTTAATGAAACCTTTCATGAGCAGACAGACGATGAACTCACTGAGAAGGAGCTTAAACAGGTCGAAGTCGATGATCAAGCCATTCAGACTATTCTTCTCGGTCTTCCTAAAGACATCTATGCTGCTGTTGATATATTATGAAACTGCTCAGGAAATCAAGTTACGTGTTCAATAAATGATGAAATGTTCTGATATTGGAATTCAAGATAAGAAGGCTAAGTTTGTAGAAACTAGAAGGGGGGGGGGGGGGTTGAATAGTTTACACGTTTGTTTTACATTTTAAAAGTTTGCTTTTAGAAACGTATAGATCCGAGTTTTATGTTCAATCAAATCACAATATGAATAAGCAATAATTATCTAAACCAAAACTAAGTAACAACAATAATAATGTAAAGAGATAAGGAAAGAAACAACCAAACTGAGACACCAAGATTTTATAGTGGTTCGGTTATAAAGCACCTCTTCTCCCTACTCTACTCCTCGAGTATCCAACTCGAGATTTCACTATGTTAACAAGCTCCTTTAGGAGGAGAAACCCGTTTACACGCCGCTTACGTTATTTTCCGACACTAAGCTAAATGTCAAGTCCTAATCTTAGCTAGAACCAATCTACCACTTCACAAGATATACACACTCACAAGATCTACACTATCGGATCTACATAATATAAAAATCACACAAATACACAAGATAAATACAATAGAGTTTTGATACTTAGAAGAAGAGAGGAGATATTACTAATTAACACTTTGTTTCTTGACGAATACGAGTGTTCTTTTCTTGCACTTGAATGAGAGGGAAGAGATGAGAAGAAGAGATTAGATCACTTGAAACAAGATCTAAGTATGTTAGAGATCAAGAGTTTTAGTGAGACAAAGAAGGTTTAGAGAGAGAAAGAAAAGACTGAAAAATTTCATGCAAAAAAGAATTATTTTTCTGTTGGAAATGGAGCAATATTTATAGGCAGGGAATCCTAACGGTCATCTCGTGGCGGTCCTGAAGTCCTTATATATATAGGGGCGGGCGCGCGAGGCATATAACGGGCGGGCCGCCACTAGACTCCGCTCCTGTTTTTGTCTTTTTGTGGTGAAGGTTGTATCTGTTATGGAACCTTTCATTTTAGGAGGAAAATTTGAATTTCACATTTTAAGTTTTTAATAAAACTTTTCTTTTAATTAGAAAATATTTTGTAAATGTATTTTTTGAAAAAATACTTTTGTAGAATTACAAGTGAGGATTATCGAGAAAAATATTTTCTTGATCACTAATCATGCTTAATTATTTTGTTTGTCCATACCTTACGCGATCAATAATCTTAGAAATGGAATTTTACATTTAATAATTTGTAAACATTTATTTTTATCGTAAACGTTTTTACATTTTGTTATTATCAAAACGTTAAGAGGTTGAAAAATAAAAATAACGTTTTTAGACATTATTTGTATTAACAATCTTTCCCTTTTTGATGATGACAAAATATAAACTCATTTGAATTAAATTAAAGGTTGTCTAATTATAACTGAGTTATGTTCAAATTTCTCCCTCTTTTTGTCAAATTCAAAAAGAAATGCTCGTCGAATTGTAGAGTAAGAGAATAATCGAATGATATCAAGACTCCCCTTGATGTGACTCCCCTTGTTGGGGCACCAAGGGGATCGATTTTCTTACGAAAATTTTGTGCTACAAATCACAAGGTTAGAAGTACCATGCATAGTCAAATATCTTTCAAGGTTAACACATTGTAAATTTAATTCAGATGAAAAGTAAGACGTTTCACTTAAACAATGAAACTCATTACAATGCACATCAACTAATACATTCATATCATAAGATAAGATAGAAACTAACTTTTCTCAATATTTGCATGAATCGTTACGATAGGTGAGTTAAATAAAGACTAATGAGACATAGATCTACTAGTGAGTTCTTAAAGAGTGAAGATGCCATAATCAAAAGATGGGTATGTTTAATATTGAGTGTGTGAAATTAAGCTTTTGAGATTTCCTTAATCTATGTGAGGGAGGTTTTGGATTTTTAAATCGAGGATGGAATTGAGTGGAAGGAACAATGATGAGAGATTTGATATGATTAAGGTTATCTTTCAATGTATCTAATAGATTTCGGGTATCTAAGCAACAATGAAAAAATTCCGAATGAAAAGTTTAATGATATAAAGAGGTGAAGGGATGAATGGTGAGGTCAGTGGTTAAGGATTTGTGCATAATTGTTGTTGGAGATTAACTCGCGAAGATTAGACAAGTATTAAGTTCATGTGATATTTGGGTTTTGAGGATGGGTTTTTGTAGAGGTGAGAATTAGTTGTGCAATAGGAGAGGTAGGTGTATTCTCTAGAGGTGGAGGAGATGGTGGTGATGGTGGGAGATTATGACTTTGTCTCCAAGGCTCAAGGATGGCCCTTTGGTGTTTTCTAGAGTAATCGTGAGTGGATTTGCTAGAGGATGACATTGTGATTTTGATGAAAAAGAGAAAGATGTAGAAAAGAAGTGTAGATTGATATGGAGAGGAATGATGGTTATATAGAAGGATTTTGGGAAGGCATGGTATATTAGAGAGATGAAGAGTTCTAGGAGGAGTTTTGTCTAAAAAGTAAATGATGGTTGGACCTAAGCAGACAGAATTAGGGTCAAAGTTGTAGAAAATTTGGGGACATGAAATATTTCTAGTTTTCCTGATGGTGTTGGTCCCTTTATCAATGCTGGTCCCCATATATTATTAGGGAAGCCGCCCTATATTTAAGGGGAGCATTTCTAGAGATTTCACAAAGTTTTCCAAAAGTTTAATTCCTTTTTTAGATCTAACTCTAGAAACTGATTTATCTACATTCGTTATTGCCTCTCGCCCTTTAGTTTGGTCAAAATGGATTAGAAGAGTGATTATGCATTTCCATACTTTATGGAATCAATAATATATCTAAAAGCACGCAGAATAAGTCATGTAGTCGTGGCATGATGAAGCATATAAAGGACCTAAAATGTCTACTAAAAGGTAATAAAACCAAGCATGTAATATTTTGTCAGGGGGGGGGGGGGGAAACCCCACACATTATACACGTACTTGATTATCCAAAACAAAGGTTAAGATAATATTACATAGTAATAATGACAGTACGTATCTCTAGCAATAATTATGGAGAAATATTTCAATCATCATTTAAATCAACACTTGAAGCTTCTTCAGAAGATATATAGATAGATGATTCAAGATAGGTAGGATGAACCCAAGGTTTCATGGATGACCAATATGAATTGTATTTAGATTTTCATAGAAGAGGATTAATTTTGATGATGTGATCATATAGACGATCTAGAATCATTCCATATGGTATTGGAGAGTTTGGTTGATTCTTGATATTTTCAACTCGTTTGGTTAGAAAGTAGGCAAAGTTGAAAGGAGTACTTGTTAGAATGCAATACATCATGTGACATGATGATGCAGGAAGAAATGGAGAATCATTATGAGTGCCAAAGGCATTTTCTTGAATGATTTCATTCCAATATCTCATGTCATAACGAAGTTTTTCCTTGAGGATTTTGTTTGGAAAAATAGTTTGTCTGGTTGTTGTGATTGATTGGATAATTTCCTTTGGTGTTGAAATGTGTGTTTGATAAGATGTGTTCGACTCTTGATTAGTTTTCAAAGAATCTAGGTAGGGTTCATCAGAGTAAGAACATTCTCCTTCACATGGAATGAGGAGAATTGAGACAAATGACTTGAGTGAGAACTTAAATGTTCTTTTCAGTTCCCAGAATGTTAAGAAGATGTTTAGATTATAATCTTTGGTGATTTCTATTAAGGAATAAAATTCTATTAGAAATCTTGGACAAATTCCTTCATGAAGTTCATATATTTTGAAAAGATTGATAGCTTGAAAAAGGGTTTTAATATTATCGTATTTAGTGGATTCAGAAGATATAGAGCGACCTTCTTGGATTGACCTACATTCTAGGTTTTGAATGATGGGTTTTAAGATATCAGGAATATAGGTTTTGAATGATGGGTTTTGAGATTGTTGAAACGTATGATTTTGTGTACCGTAATTCATCATCCAAAGTTATTTCACCTAAAATTAGAAAAGAAAATTTTGGTGAGGTTCCTTCATTTAACGAGATGCCTAGTGTGTGCCTATATGTAACGAATGTAGAGTAACGATTAACTCAACCTAAACATAAAATCCTAAGAGTTAATCTAAACGCTCCTTATTTAGATTTCGCTCATCCAAACAAGACAAAAAATACATATGAATTATGTATCTCTAAATTTGTTCAAGATATCATTATGCATGTGTTTGAAAACGTTTTTGAGTTTGATTAACAATGCATAACAACAATTTTATTATGTTCCCAACGTGAGTGATTTGAAAATAAAATTGGGGTTTTGGTTCGAAATCAATTTTTCAACAAATTCACTAATATATGCAAATCCTATACCTACGGGAAGCATATTAGTTATACATTGTATCATAGTACTCTTAATTGTTCAAAATTGAAAGAAAAATCAAAAATCTCCATTTTCATTTTTTGGTGTTCATTATGAACCCTAGACTCAAATTGAAAGAAAATAGATGAAATGACTTACAATTGATGATCTTTATGATATTAGGATTGATTATTAGTGTTGATTATTAGTTGTGATTTGATCTTAAATTACATGTTTTAATGTTGAATTAAATTTTGGTTGTTTCTTTTGGGTGTGTTCGTCGAGTTGCTGCAGATTAAGGAGGTGTTTGTTTTTTGTTTTACATTTTTTTTGTTTAAATTGTTCCATCTTTATGATCTGCTACAGAGGCGGTCCCTATCTCCAGGCGGTCCCAAATTATATGGGGGGCAACCCACAGTCAATAGGGTTGTAGACTTATTTTTTGATAAAACAAATTTCAAAAGGAGTGACATTTTGATTTGCATTTCGCGAATTAAATTTGCTTAAAGTACTTCGGATGAAGTATTTAAGTTGTCACGTCACGGAATGTAACACAGACTTAGAATCGAAACTAGAAGAAGGAGAAGCGGATACATAAGGTTTTATGAATGTGTTCCATCATTTCTAAACTATAGACGTTAGATAATTAAACGATCACGTTTTTAAGGGGTTTAGTAAGGTTGTCATCTTTGTTCATCGTATGAAGACACTTTTTCGAGGGAGTTATGTCTCATTTCTGGACTTATCATGAAAAAAGTGGTGACGTACTATTTCAATGTGTTGGTAAGGATAAGAGAATGTCTTTGCACGGGTTTTTTTCAAAGGTGTGAGTCCCAATGAAAAGATCTTCTTAGCTTGTTTAAGGCTTAGCTAACTTGGATAATTCCAAACTAACTATGTGAGAAACTAGGATTATGAATACTACAAGTTATGCGGAATCTAACTTGTAATACTTAGAAGAACAATGTATGCTAAACTTTGAATATATATTGATTGCAAATATTCTGCCTAGGTACAAAATAAATATGAAAACTGATATCTCTCAAAAACTATGCGTAGGGTTCCTTTTATACACTAAGGAAAACCCTGATGGGTTACAAATAGCGTTTAAGTGATCATGCATATCTTTTATTCCTAATATAACTCATGTCATATCAATAAGTAGTACTAACTTCTTATGTAACAATACTAATAAACTAAATAGCCCAGTACTATATGTCTATTTTTTGTAATGGCCCAGTACTAACTATAACTAAGAGTACTAACTATTACAACTACCAGTACTAATGACTTACTTCATTCTCTTTAAACTTCAGTAGCAGCACAAATCTTCAAATAGCAGCACTAAGTCTCTTCAGCAGTATAAACTTGTAAAAGTCCTTAATTCCCAACACTCCTCCCCTAAACTTGTGATTTATCTCCAAATCATCAAGTTTCTTGTATTAAAGTCTTTTTGGCTTTGAGAGGATTCTTCCAAATACTTTAGCTTCTTGGTTTGTTGGCTTCTGTGAAGATCTTCATAATTAGGTCTCTTGCCATCTCACTATCTTCTTCAACTTGTAGCCTTCTGCTTAGCATCAATCCCATAACTGCAGTTGACAATGGATAATCTTTTTCTGTCAACATATAGATGTCATGCCCTCTTGTTGAAGATACATGATGTACTCCACATGAACTATACAGTCTCCATGTTAAAGGATCATGCATATATCTTTGTAGCTTCCATAGTACATCATTTTTATCAGGTTCAAATAGTCTTTTTAATTCAACCCATAAAGCTCTTTCCATATCTTCAGTAGGTTCTGTAGCTCTAAATCTTTCTTTAACTAAGCTCCATAATGCAACAAGATCTTCTCTGTCAAATCCTTTGAGCATATCTATAAAGTTTTGATATGCTTCTGTGATGTCACTAACTCTGATAATCTTCTAATATTTTCTTGATCCTTCAGTATGAATTTCCTAATCAATAATAGGATATTTAACTTGTAGAGCTTCTGCCTTGGTTTCTTCTACTAGAGCAATCTCTAACATCTTCTTAAGTGCTTCTTCAGACAATTCTTTTGGTTCTTCAGTTGATTGTTCTTGGATAGGTTCTGAACTTGAAGCTTCAGTTCTCCTTAACTTCTTGAAACTTGCTTGAAGTAGTGTTTCTTCTGCCATTCTCTTTGTCTTTTGAACTTCAGTATCCTTCTTAAACAAGGTTTGTAGCTTCCTATACTCCTCTTTAAACATGGTTCTGATCTCATCATAACTCATTCCTTTGAAGTAATTCATCTTGTATTTAGCCATGTTCTTCAAGTAAATCATCATATTCTTCCTTGCTTGAGCTACTGAGACTGGTTTCTTCTTGAGTGTTTGATATCTTTTTATACAGTACTTCTTCTTCTTCTAGTGTAACTTTTATAGGTCTTTACTCTTTCTCTGGATGCATCTGCAAGGATCTTAGCTGCACTGAGAACATCTAATTGAACTTCATAACTCTCTTAACTTTGTTCTTCACCTTGTGAAACCTTTGTAGGAGTAATCTGCTACAATGTATCAGTCTGATCCAATTCATACTCAACTTCTTCATATTATGTCTCTACATCTACATCTTCATATTCTATCTCTGTCATCCTCCCCTGATTGGAAGGATCCTCTAAAACCAAATCCTCCTCATTATATTAAATAACCATCCTAGCCTTTCTCCTTTCTGTGGTAGACTTAAGCTTTTCATCCAAGTATTTAACCTTTCTTCTTGAATCCATGATGTTCCTTCATCCTGTACCAATGAAATAGAGGGGTCTTGATCAATCTCTGTATTTTTCCTCCCCTGTTTGGAAGGATCTTCTAGACCTTCTTCATCATCAGATTCCACCACTCTTGCCCTTCTTCTAGATTTTCTTGCCTTCATAATCTGTTCTAACTTATTCACTCTTAAAATGAGCTTTGTAAGAGCAGTACTATATGTCTGTTTTGTCTGCTTCAATTTAGATTCCAAACCTTCAACCTTCTTAGACAAAGAGGTACACAAATCCATCAATTCATTAAGTGATAAACTACCCTCATCACGTCCAAGTGAGTGAACACTGTGGAGAGATCATGGGCATTAGAACAACCTCCTCTGCATCAGGTGTGGGTTGAGTGTTTGGTGGTTATGAGGTTGATGGGGTACTGACTGGTGTATGTTGAGGTGATAATGATGGTGAAGATGTTATTCTGGATGGAGAAGTTTCAGGTGCACTGATCATAGTAGGAAATAAAGAAAAATCTATTCCAGAATAACCTCTTGAAACCCTCTTCATATTACTAAAGACTTTCTGTGTAAGGATAGGAGTAGGATATGTGCGTGTGTGGGGTTGAAGGAGTCTCCTTTGCTTGTTTAACCAGATTTGGATAAATCTTGGGTACATCAAAAACTTGTGTGGGTTTTCCAGATTCTTAATCATAGCATCAAAAATTAGTTTTGAAAAATTGTAAGTCCTGTTTGTGGCCAAGCAAATTATAGCAGTTGCTATATTGCTACTAAACTGCTCCCAAGCAGTTTTCTTAGGGCTTAAGCAGTGGAGGATAGTATGAATTAGAAACTTCCACTGAGGAGAAAAATGACCCTTTTGAAAAGTAAGTTTATCAGAATCAGTCACATACCCCATTAGAGCAAGTTGCTCAAATATCTCTGAATTGGGTAGAGTAGTAATACCACCATTGTCCTCCAACTTTAGATGTCTTCTTAGAGAGGCTTCAGTAATAGTCTTTACTTGTCCATCAATTGTAGCAGTTAGTTCTACCTCTCCATTAGCACTTGTTCTAGTAGTAGCTGTTTTCCAAAATTGCTTAATAAAGGAAACATATATTGTTGGATTCTCTGTGAGGGCATACTGGATGTGACTAGCATTCAGAAAATCAATGATCTGATGAAACCCTTCACTTCCTTCAGACTTCTGTAAGTAGGCCACCATGTTATGCTTGTCGCAAAACTCTAAATTAGCCATGTGATTAAGAAAATATTGAATAAACTTCTGGGATGAGCTCGTTTATGTGAGTATGAAAGCTTGGAAAAGTTAATTGAGATTATATGGAGAACACTTAGAGTTGTAATTTGACCGACTGAATGCAATTTGATCTTATCTTGAAGAAATCTTACTAATTTATAAAAAGATCATGAATTTCCAATTAGTCAAACCCTATAAGCTATGTTGTTGGCGGAAATATCTCAACGGCTATATTAAAATAAGGAAATTCTCTTATGCCTTAAACAGTACTAACGGTAATGTAGCAGTACTAATTTTAGCCTAACAGTACTAACTTTAAGCCTAGCCGTGTTAACATCACCCAGCAGTATAAAGATATGCCTGGCAGTACTAACTTAATACTGGCAGTATTAAGTTTATGCCAAGCAGTATTAACTCTAATCTCATTCCAATGTAGATTCTTACAATCTCTCTTTCTATTTTTATACTCACAATATCTCTCAATTCTTTTTGCTCACCAATTCACTCTTTCTGTTTTTAAGCACACATCTCTCTTTTTGTTTTTGGCTCACAACTTCTCTCTTTTCTTTTATGCTTACCAAAATCTCTTAATTATCAGACAATTTTGTACAAGGTGCCATCAATTCTTTTAGTTTCATACTGTCCTCCCCACTTCCAAGTGTGTTAACTCTTGAGAGAGGTGGGTCATTAGACTTTTAGATGCAGCCTCAAACCTAGTTTGAGCATCTACATCCCCAATGTGGTTTCTTGGCACCTAGGACCACTACCTGAGCCAATTCCCTAAGAACTTAGCTCATTAAGTGTTGCCATAGATTGGGTCTTAGTTTATGTTACCACTGTCCTGCTCTACTTCTAAGCTAGAAGCAGTAGTGGCGGCCCTTTCTATTTTGTCACCCAACTCCTTATGGACAGCCTCATCACCAACCTGTATAGGGGGACCACCAGACTGAGGTATCTTAGTGTCCTGACCTCTTTTGCCTAGCAGTACAAATTACACTTAGCAGTATTAATATTTGCCTTAACAGTTTTAACTCTGTCTTCAATAATTATACAACAACATGCCTCTATTCATCACAAGCACACTAGAAAAGACTAGATAGACATGTGAGAATTCATGAGGATCCATATTTATGTATAACCCATGAATAGAAGTTAAGAACTGTTAAACCTCCCCTCAACCAATGTAGCTACAAATTAAGCATACCAATGCTTGCCACCAGAAAATTAAATCTGCTTACATCAAAGGCTTTAGTGAGAAGATCTGCAACATTATGATCTGTATGTATCTTGACCATCTCAATCAGTCTCTTCTCATAAGAGTCTCTAATGAAATGATGCCTGATCTCTATATGCTTTGTTTTAGAATGATAGACATGATTCTTGACAACACAAATAGCACTCTCATTGTCAACATGAATCTTTGTCTGCATAAAATTAAATCCATAATCCAACATCTGATTTTGGATCCAAAGCACTTGACCATAGCAGTAAGAAGCAGCAATGTAATCAGCTTTAGTAGTTGAGTTAGCCACCACATTATTTACAAATGTGGTTATTGGTTTAAGTCTTGGTAAGTCTAGGTATTTCCGGGGTATGTTCAAATGTATTTTATTCTGAAACGTAACTGTTTTACGTGACCAATAAAAATAGAATACGCCAGGTACATAATTATCTTCCTAATAATTATATATTACTTGATTGAGGCAAACCTTAATTTATTTGACGACCGTTTACATTTATTGATTATTTTTAGTCTATGCAATTTAGCTTAAAAGTAAACATTAAAAGTAAACGCGTATCGGACTAAAATAATTTATGATCACTAATAAAGTCGTACAATGACATGAAAATGAGAAATGTTACATTAAGCATGTTTTTCTCAGATGCTTAGCATGGATGTTGTTGCTTGACTTATGTGAAGTCTATTTGCCTTTACCGGTTTACCAGAGATTTATCTATGTCTTTAAATACCGTTGTTGAACTTATTTAAGCTTTCGCATTTTAACTTTGAATCTTTTAAACTTAATCGATGTAAAACTTATTATTATTATTTTAAAACTTTGCAACGGTGTTTATTTTTCAAAACGTACCCTTAGAGGTCGTTCTTTATGCTTTGTACTTGAGATGTTCAATAAAGTCACGCCCCCGGACACGTATTCCGTCCAGGCCCCAACTGGGGGTGTGACATATGAAATCCATTATCCAGCAGATAGGTAGAGAGTGTCTCATACCAATCTCTAGGAGCTGGATGTAGACCATATAAGGCTTTCTCCACTTTGTAGACTTTTTCTGGAAA
This sequence comes from Tanacetum coccineum, assembly GCA_026074375.1. NCBI lineage: Eukaryota > Viridiplantae > Streptophyta > Magnoliopsida > Asterales > Asteraceae > Tanacetum > Tanacetum coccineum. Next base: position 34,132 of record BQNB010046642.1, read on the forward strand.
TTCTGGTCTACAAAACCTAGAGGTTGGCAAACATATACCTCCTCTTCAATAGTGCCATAGAGAAAAGCACTTTTAACATCCATCTGGTACACAGGAAAATTCATAAATTATGCAAAGGCCAAAAATAACCTGATTGCTTCAACCATAGCAACAGGAGCAAAAACCTCATCATAATCAATGCCTTCTTCTTGTTTATACCCTTGTGCTACTAGTCTGGCTGTGTTCCTTATAACTATTACCCTTTTATCCTTCTTATTTCTATATACCCACTTTGTACCAATAGCCTTTTTGCCACTAGGTAAGTCAACTAGTGTCCAAACCTTCTGAATCTTGAACTAAAGCAGCTCTTCTTGCATTGCTTCAACCCAGCTTTCATCATCAAGGGCTTGAGTTATATTTATGGGTTCTTGCTGAGAGAGGAAACATGTAAATAAGTAGTTTTGGAAATCTTTATGATTTGTCCTTTTCTATTTTTGGATGTAGCTAATCATAGCATGTTCTCCAGAACTCTTCTTTTACATGCCCCTTGTTTGTACTGCTGATTTTGGATCTCCAATTATTTGATCTTTAGGATGAATAAAGTGTACTCTAGTTGTAGGAATACGACTGACAATAGTTGAAGGTTCCATGTTGTTGAAATCAGCCTCTGCACCCATAACTTGATTAGCAAAAGGAGAATTGTAAGTGTCCAAATCTTCATCATCAAAAGCACTGCCAAAAATGCCAGTATTTTAAACTTCAGCAGTATCCTCCAAATCAGGCATGAGAGGATCATCTAGAAGATCATTGACATTAAGAGGAAATGATCCACCAAGAGAAACAAATGATGGTCCAACATCATTAGAAGTTCTTGGTGCACTAACAACATTAACTGATGTGCTAACAATATTAAAACTGTTAGTACTGATGGATTTGTTAGCCTTCCCTTAAAGGAAGCTCCCTATTGCACTGTGATTCAAACTCTTTCTAAAGCATCTGATTTCTCTGAAGCCTCCTTCTCTTAATCCATCATTTATCAAGAAAATTCTTCAAGGCTTGTTCATTCTCACTTGCTGGTTTTTGTACAGGAGTTTCACCAGCAGCATCATCAACTGTATCATTTTTATACGTTTCATCTAAGCTCTTATAGCTTGAAAAGATAGAAGACCATAATGGGAACACAATATATTGTTGAGTAGACACATTCTTTTCTTCAGATTGTCTAGTATCAACACTTTTCTTCAAACCTGTATCACCATTAGCTTCTTGTGGACCTGCATTTTTGTTAGTTTGATTCCCTGCAGTAACTGTTTGATAGTTCATAAAATTTGTTAAGGAATTGCAACATTTGGTTTATTTTCAAGAAAGTTTACATGCAAATTCTTTTCAACTTTTATGGTTCGAGAATTAAATACCCTGAAAGCTTTGCTATTTACAGAGTACCCCACTAAAAATGCTTTTTTAGCCTTCCCATCAAATTTTCCTAAAGGGTCTAGGGTATTTAGATAGTACAGGAAATCCAAAAGGTCTCGTTGAGAATTATACTTGGTGGTTTGCAAAATTATAAGTTCATAAGGTGCTGGTTATTAGGATTGGTCACTAAACCCTATTTAGAAACATAACAAGCAGTTTTTAACTACTTCAGCAAAATACGAGTAGATAGAGTGAGTGCTAGCATAGTCCTAGCTGCCTCAATCAGAGTCCTGTTCTTTCTCTCAGCAACTCCATTTTGTTGTAGAGTTCTGGCAATACTAAATTCCCTTTTTATCCCTTTTAATCCACATAATTCATTCATTTCCCTGTTTTTGAATTCTGTCCCATTATCACACCTGATTACTTTAACCTTATGGTTTAATTGGTTTTCTATTTCTATTATAAATCTCTTAAGAATCCCACTAGTCTCATCCTTAGAGGCTAAGAAGAAAACCCAGCTAAACATCATGCTTAGTCATTAGTCACTACCAAGGCATCGTCTTATGGTTGATACTCCTAACAGATGTTGGACCAAATAAGTCCATATGCAACATCTGTAAGGGTTGGCTGATAGAGCTCATAAGTTTAGCCTTACAGGAAGCCTTGTGTTGCTTTCCCTTCTGACAAGCAACACAAGTATGGTCATTGTCAAAAATCTTTGAAGGAAGACCTCTTACAAGGTTTCCCTTCACAAGTTTATTCATTGTTTTAAAATTCACATGACCCAGCCTCCTATGCCATAATTTAGACTCATCAATTATGGCTTTTGCAAACAAACAAGTTAAATCTCCAGAAGGAACAACATTCTTTAAATCAAAGTTGTACATATTGCTTTGCCTAGGAACTCTAAGCAGTACTTGGCTTTCATCAAGTAGCTTAAAATCAGGAGACAAAACAAGACATTCAGTTTTAGTGAAAAGAACACTATTTTTCTTGTCACACATTTGTGAGACAGAGAAAAGATTAAACTTTAGTTCTTTGACAAAGAACACATCTTCAAAGTCTAACTTATCTGTTTTTATCTTTCCTTTTCCTGTTATCTTACCACCTCTAGCACTTCCACCAAAAGCAACAAAACCTCCATCAAGTTCTTGATAATCAGTAAGGAAGTCCTTGTTCCCTGTCATATGCCTGGAACATCCACTGTCAAATATTCCTTTGTTCTTCAAAGCTTGTTGTGGATTTCCCTGCACAAAAGTAAGAGAGTCAGTGTCTCTTGGGGACCCAAGCCACTACTGACTTGAGTCTGCCTTGTGGATCTATATAATTTACTCTTTTTGAGACCCATGATCCACTATTGTCTTTGGAGACATTGTTTAAATCAGTCATTTTAGGTCTCCAAACACAACCTGCTGAGGCCTTAACAGCAGTGACCCTAGTTCCCTTAACAGTACTAACTGTTGTTTGCCCAACAGTATTAACACCATTTACTCTGACAGTATTAACTTTTTCATTTGAAATCCTGGTATTTGGTGCTGTTGATTTATAAAAAGGCCTTCTAATAGGTGAATGAGACTTATGAAAAGCATTTGTTCTTAATTTTGAAACATTCACTCTATTTGTATGGGTAGCAGTATTAACTGGTCTGAATGTACTAGTTGATGATGTTGCTCTTAGAGAGCTTTGCTTGGCAGCACTAACTGGTACTCTTCTAAACCTTGTTAAGACTGCAGATGGAACAAATTTATTTTGATGATTTATTCTCTGAGCATTGTTCCAAACTGGTCTAATTTCCCTTTGACCAATATTCTTTCCCATATTTTTCAAAACAGACTTGTTAGCCATTCTCTTTTCATGAAAATCACAGTCTTTTATTAGATGGTTGTAACTGCCACAAACAAAACAAGCTTTCTTTGTAAACCCAAATCCTAACCCTAGTTTTTGAGTCATTTGTCCATTCCAATCTCTTCTATCTACCTTAGGATTTTAAGTGGTTATCCTAGGTTTTTTAGCTTGTTTAGATTCATTCCTAGCATTAGTAAACTCAATCCTTTTAAAACTAGGTTTGTCTGTTGCTTGTAAATCATTAGATGAAATGTCCTCATAATCACTAACTCAATCTTAATGATAACTCACTAGGCCTAAAACAGATTTTTTTTCAACTCTAGGCATTTTACACTAGTTTTGCTAGTCTTGAGGGTACTTGTTTTTAACTTGAGACACAATAGCACTAGTTATTATTTACTGTAGGCCTTAAAAGGAATTTCCCAATTCTCTATAAAAGATAGGTCAGCTAGTGGAGGCATGTAGTTCCTAGTTAAAGGAGGAGGAACAACATGATATCCATTATCCTTTTTGAACCTATCATTTGTTTGATTGTCATCTCCATCACTTGAACGGCTATCAAAGATAATATTAGGCACTCACTACCACTTGAATCATTTTCATTCAATTGATCTCTATATCCTAGACCAGTTTTATCTTTAGAACTTATTTGACTATTAATCAGTTTATTTAAGTTTTTAGTTTCAAATTGTTCTAGTTTAGCTTTTAAATCATCTTTTTCTCTTAAAGTTTCATCTAACTGATTTTTAAGTCTAGTGACAACATTACTTTTGTCTTTTACTTCAAATTCTAAGACTGCAATCTTTTCTTCATAGACAGCTTTATTTTTCTGATGAACAACTAATTGTGCCTCTACTTTTTCGAGGACTAACTGCATAGCTATAATTTCTAGAATAGCCATACTAGAGTTTGTCAAATGTTCATCAAACTGTTTTGAAGTTTTTCTATGTTTATACGTCAGTTTTTGGAACAAGATTGTACCTCTGTGTTAGACCCTGAGGTGTTAAAGTGGTTGCCATGAGAGCAATCCTAAGTTGCTTCATCTTGTGCTATATAACTCTAGTCATATCCTAGTCCATCTTGGACAATCAAAGCATTGTCCTGAACAACTAATGCATCAGAGGTCTCCACTGGTGCAGTCCTTCTGGAGTTGTCCTTGCTCCTATGTAACACCCCCAAAATGGGTCGCAGCGGAAATATTGGTTTGGGGCAATGTTACCATAGATAAACAGCACGAGATAATGAGAACGACCTATATATGAGTCGTTTAAATTGATACATTGGCTTAAATGGACTTGTTTGTTAAAATAAGCCCAGAAGCTGAATTTGTTCATCATGCAAAGTAAAGATTTTAAGACATAAAACAATTATCCCCAAAATGTAATGAATCCAAATCTTTTATAGTAATGACTCCAAAATGATAACCACCATGTTTTCCTTGATTCCCGTAACCCTTATTGACCTGAGAAAAACATGCTTTAAAACGTCAACATAAAGTTGGTGAATTCAAGGTTTAATAAATGTAATAAAGTAGGACCAACAAGATTTCCATAAGTAAAGACATAACACATACAATATCTCAAAAGTAATTACGAGTGCACTAAGTTCATGACACCGAAGCTCGACATATATGTATGCAATTTAATGCACTAAATGTGCCCATGTAGATGTTCAACCCGCAACATCCAAAATGTTCCGACATGTATACGTTCGTTGTTTCGGTACCTCCGACAACTGATGAGCGCTACTCACCCGAACGGGGATGTCAATCCCAAATAGATCTATTCATAACATTCGCGCTCGCTAACTAGCAATTGACAGTTCATGAGGGTGGGCAATAGTGGGTTTAGCTACTTAGGCCAACTCGTAATATGTTTAAAAGAGTACTTGCGTCCAAATGTAAAACAATGCATGTTTCTCACCCCAAAGTTGTAAAACAATGTAGTTGTATAAAAGCGGGGCTATGAACTCACCGTAAGTGAATGATTGATTATCTAAATCAAATGAGTGAATCGCCTCGGCAATTTGAATGCAACCTAATTAATTATAGGCCGTATGAGTATAATGTATTTCATGTAAATAAAACATCACATATTGCATAGCTACACCACCACCTAATAGTTTTTATTAATTAATTAAAAGTTAAAACAATAGTTAACTCGTACTTTGTTAAATAAAAGTGTGTGTACTTGTGTCCGTAAGAAAATATTATTTTCGTTTATAAATGCATCGTTTGTAAAAATATATGATTTAATAATGATATTTTATTATTAAATTAATTATTTTATAAAAATTTATATAAAAATATAAGTAATGCGCGCGAGTTTTAAAACTTCATATCTTTATCGTTTCGACTCCGTTTTATACGTTTCTTATGTCCACGTCTCCGTATTAAAATGATTTATCAAAATATCATATTTCAAAATATCATATTTATAAAAATTAAACCTCTGATGAACAGTAACATTTACTGTTCTTAACAGTTCATAAAAACTATTTTTATGTAATTAATTATATATAATTTATAAAATATATAACTTGTTCATTTTAATTCCGTTTCTCGAGTTTCTTATGTCCTTGGATTCGTCATGAAGAGTAATATTTTTATAAAATATTTATTTTTATAGATCAGATATGAGACAGAAAGTATTTATATAAAATAACTTTTATACGATTAATTAACGTAAACTCGTAAATGTCATATCTTCTTCGTTATAAATCCATTTTTCGAGTTCTTTACACGCTTACGATCCTTGTGAAGAGTAATAATTTAATAAAATATAAAATGTATGGGTTTAATGTCAAATCCAAACAGAAGGTATTAAAAGTTAATTAGGGTTTATGATTAATAAAACTAGTTTTATAATTACTTTCATTTAGGAACTTTGCACCATTATTTTACCAAGTATTATACCATATATCTTACATACATTAAGTCCTTTAAAAGTCCATAACACTTGACCAAATGGAATCCATGTCCTTGTGATCTTTTACACATCAACTTGTAAATAAACCTTCAACACCATTTAATTTGTAATTCATTCTTATAATTTATTTGACATTTATACCAAGCATGTACCTTTATTTAAAGTATTATTTTACCACATACAACATGAAATTCAATTTTAATAAGCTCTTAAATACCTTATATAACACAAAAATAATTCTAGGTGGTGTCTAACATATATAACAAGTATGTATATAAAAGATAATGAATGAATAAACATGAAATGCTTCTAATAGACCTTATAGAAGATGAGTAGGATGATAAACACAAGACAAAAACCCTAACCAAGCTTCCAAATACAAAACCCTAATCAAGAAAACCCTAGATATGTTTTCTTGATTAATCCTTGTCAAACCCAAACCCAAATCCAAGCTTGTAAAAACCTTGAGTAACCTTAGATGGTCTTAGAATGAGTGCTTGTATACTTGGAATACCTTGGATACAAAATTAAGATGAAACCTTAGTTGATTATAAGTGAGCCGTGGGTATGTGCTTATATGTAGGAGAGTTTAACTTGTTTTTCTTGAAATGGAAAAGAGTATGACTAGTTTACATAGGACTTGCCCTTTTATAGTACCTTGGAAACCCTAAACCACCTAAAAGGAAACCATGGGATGTTGGTGGATTAAAGGACAAGATCAAAAGACCTCTCCTCCTCCCAAGGCCATCCCACGGCTGAAAATGAGGGCATAGGGTACTTTGACAAGCCAATCTCTAGTAATGTGAGCTTAAGGTACACTCTTGTAAGGCTTATGAGTTGGGGATTAAATGATTTATTTCTTATGTAACCACTCATATCCGGCCCTAAGATGATATAACATGATAAAATGAATTAATTTTTGTGTATTGGGTATAAATGTGGGTATTGGTTTGAGTATAGATAGGTATAGGTGCTTCCGGGTATGTCCGAATGTAATTTATTGCGAAACGTAAGCGTTTTACGTAACCAACAAAAATAAATTATGAAAAGTTATAAATTATACTCCTAATAATCATATAACACTTGCTTGATGTAAACTTTAATTTGTTTGGTGTCCGTTTACGTTGAACGTTGATTTTTAGTTTACGCGATTTAACTATACGATAATAATTAAAAGCAAACGCGCAAAACTTCTAAAAATAAATAATGGAATAATTAATGTCGTAAATAACCTGAAAATGAGAAATGTTACAGTCTCCACCCGTTAGAAGAGCCTTGTCCCCAAGGCTCAAGTCGCGACACTTGACGAAGGTACGGGTTTAGCAAAAAGGTGCGGATACTTCTTCTGAAATTGGTCCTCACGTTCCCAGGTGAACTCAGGGCCTCTCCTGGAGTTCCACCAAACTTTGATGATGGGAATACGGTTTCGCTTTAATCGCTTGACTTCACGATCCATAATCTCCACCGGTTCTTCAACGAAGCGGAGTTTATCATCAATGTGTATTTCATCTAACGGAACTGCCAATGGCTCGTCGGATAAACACTTCTTTAGATTGGATACATGAAACGTGCTATGAACCCTGCTTAACTGTTGAGGTAGTTCGAGTCTATAAGCAACGGTTCCCACTTTGGCTAAAACCTTGAAAGGTCCAATATACATCGGGTTCAACTTTTCCTCATTTTCCAAAACGTACGACCCCTTTCCAAGGTGATACCTTTAACATAACTCGATCACCAACTTGAAACTCTAGAGGCTTACGCCTCACATCGGCGTAACTCTTTTGGCGATCACGAGCAACTTGAATTCTTTGCTTAATTTGGATAATCTTCTCGGTTGTTTCATGAATAAGTTCTGGACCGGTGAGCTGAGCGTCTCCGACCTTGGCCCAACACACAGGTTATCGACACTTCCGGCCATAAAGTGCCTCGAATGGGGCAGCTTTAATACTAGCATGATAACTATTGTTGTATGAAAATTCAATCAGCGGTAAATGTCCTTACCAACCATTCCCAAAGTCTATCACACAAGCGCGTAACATATCTTCAAGAGTTTGAATGGTTCTTTCGCTTTGTCCATCAGTCTCCGGATGGTATGCCGTACTCATATCCAGCCGAGTACCCATAGCCTTCTGAAATGACCTCCATAAATTTGACGCAAACCGAGGGTCACGATCACAAATGATTGAGTCTGGTATTCCATGCCTTGTGACCACTTCTTTCAAGTACAATCTTGCTAGTTTGTCCATAGGGTCAATTTCCTTCATCGATAAAAAGTGTGCAGACTTAGTGAGTCGGTCTACAATTACCCATATGGTTTCGTTTCCTCTTTGTGTCCTTGGGAGTTTGGTGACAAAATCCATGATGATATTTTCCCACTTCCATTGAGGAATCTCTGGTTGTACCAATAAGCCAGATGGTTTTTGGTGTTCGGCTTTAACTCTTAAACACGTCAATCACTTGCTAACATAGGTGGCTGATAAGTGTAGAATACACGTATCCATTTATGCTTAAAATAGCCCAATTAAACCCAAAACAGACCAAAAATGGCAAAAATATGCTTGTATTTGTGTTTTGTGTATGCAGGTACGGATATATCATAAATCACATGAAAACCATCAAAAACAAGCAAGCACGGACACGAGAATCGGAAGAGTACAAAAAGAAGCCAAAGAATTAAAGCCGAAGCCAAAAAAGTCAAGCCTCAGCCAAATCTAGTCAAACATCGGTCAACAAAAGTCAACCAATAAAAGACAAAACCCAAAAATATTCCATTTTAACCCTCAAAGTTTCACCAATGTCCAAAAATAAATCCTCACCTCTTATTGGGCCCAAGAAGCCTTATTGGGCCTGAAAAACCCTAAATGGGCCTCACCCGGATTCATAAGCCCAAAACCCTAGCCCATGTCCATTGGAACTAAACCACAAGGACTGAACTTGCAATTTCCTAAAGTTATTTATAACTAGAAATAGAGAAAAGAAAGAGAAGGACTATTTGTGTAATTAACTCAAAGATACAACCGAATTCACTCATTCAGTTAAAAAAAAGGCGCCATTTTCCTTTTTACTGTTCATCTTCTTCTTCGCGATTTACCATGGATAAAACGAGAGGGCTTTCTCAAATTAAGGGCTAAGAACGTCTATTCAAGTAAGCTCAAGTACAATGGCACGGTTTTTAAGGTCAAATCAAAGCCTTCATTAACTCAAGTTCAAGCTCATGTCACGTCAATAATGGAGAAAGCACAAATTCATATGGGTTTTTGTGCTAAAACACTCACAAAAGAAGCA
>BQNB010046643.1:0-39463 GCA_026074375.1 Tanacetum coccineum
AATTCGATTACAGACATGACATAAAACATCCATTCCATATATAAATTGGAAAACATACATGAATGGTTCAGATACAAAACAATCACTACGATTAGGTTACATGATTAAAGAATATATACAACCTAAAGCCATACTATCCGGGAGTTACCCGTAATACTTAGAATGCTGTACAAAATAGCTAGCCATAACAAGATCTATGAATTGCTACCGGCCTCTTCCGGTGCATCTGGATGTGCAGTACCTCTAGTGGGTCCCTGTCAACTCTGATGTGCCGTCAACTGTGTCTGTAGTGTCTTCAGCAATTTTAGGGCCTCTGTAAAATGTGTCTGTCTCCTGCGGTCTGCTCCCCGCAACTCCGCAATCTCTGACCACTGTGCTACCACCTGAGTACACAATGTCATAACCTCAGTATATGCGAGGTCACTAGCATCCATAGACCGTCCCCAAGCCTCTCGAGACATCCTGGCCTCAATCTCTATGAGCCTAGCTATGCGAGCATGTGCACGCCTATACCTAAACAACATGTTGATCCGACCGATCACCATCTATCGCTCAGTCTGTGCATCATCCAGTCTCCTATATATCTCATTGGTATCCTATCTCACAGTCGTGACTAGGTCTGTCACCCGTCGACCTAACTCTGTCTCATTAGTCGCTGGTACCCCTGACATACCCGCAAGCATCTCATCCCAAGTGTCGGTAATCCCATAACCAACATCTCTCTCTGGATCTCGCATAATCTCATCATCTAGAGTGGCAATGAAACCATAGTCTCTCCTGAAATCTCCATCAGGTCTAGCAGTAGGAGCAGATGAACTCTCACCCACCTTATATCTCAGACCAAAGGCAAAGCATAGCCTCTTTCGAGGAGGTAAGCAAGCCTTACGAACATCCTCTCTACGGTCAGTAGAGGGAGGAAGCATCATATATGCAATCTATTTTTACAAGTAAATAAGTCCTTAGATGGTGATTAACTACATAAACATCATATATGCATAAAATCACAAATGTAAAGGCTTTTAGGTAACCTTAATATGAAGTGTGGTGATGAACAACAAGATCTAAACCCTTGTTAGATTACAAACCCTACCTTTCAACACCTTGAAAACCCTAATTTCACCAAAACCCTAATCTTGAACTTTCTTCCTTTAACACTTGTAAACCTTAAACAAACCTTCTAAACACCTTAGGTTATCTTAGGTATGATGTAGGAACACTTCTAATTGTTGTAAATAAAATTTGTATGGATGGTTTAGGTATATGATTTTTAGCCGTGGGTATTGGAGATGAAGATGAGAGAGTTTTGTTTTGTTTTCACTTTGGAAATAAGAGTGTGTGTATTTATCTCTTAGCTAAGGCATTATATACCTAGGAGACTAGTCAAGGAAGACTTAGAGGAATTCTAGGAAGTCTTAGTCAAGTTACTATTTGAGTTAGTAAGAAAAAAATAAGCCTTGGTTCCTAAAACATGAGAACATCCCATGAAATCAAGGAAGGATGTTTTGTAAGATATTTTCTTGGTTTCTATCTCCAAGAATCCGGCCACATGTGTGTATATAGGATGAAATTTTGTAAATTTTGGGTATTGGGTACAATTGTGGGTATTTGTTGAAGCGTAGAAAAGTTTTGGTGGTTCCGGGAATGCCTAAACGTATTTTGTCGCGAAACGTAAACACTTTACGTAACCAATAAAAATAAAATGAACAAAGTTAATAATTATCCTCAAAATAATTACTTAACACTTGCTTGATGTAAACATTTAATTGTTTGATGCCCGTTTACATTGAACGATAATTTTTAGCTTACGCGATTTAACTTAACGATTACGATTTAAAAGCAAACACGTACAATACTAAAAATAAATAGTGAATTTATTGACGACGTACAATGACCCTAAAACACGGGGTGTTATAGTTGCCGCCTTTTTTAGCGAGGACCCGGTGTATGATGCATATAAATTTTAGAAGACGTTCCGAATGGCTCCCCTCCTGATATGTTTCAAAAGCTTTAAATTTATAAGACTAAGACTACCGTTTATTATATGGAAACTCACAAGTCAAAGTATAACCTACGTATGTAGTACAATATTTTTTAGGTAAGACCAGGTCGTCTACAGGGATTTGCGTAGTGTTGAATAATCAGCTAAAAATTAAACTTTAACAAATTGAGAAATATGACTACTAGGATAATTTCATATAATTCATAAGCAGTGGTAATAGTTACGATCTTAGACATACCCTGCTCAGCTCTTTAGGAAGCTCAAGCTTCTATGCAACGGATCCAACCTTTTCTAAAACCTTAAACGGTCCAACGTACCTAGGGTTCAACTTCCCCCGTTTGCCAAAACGTATGACCCCTTTCCAAGGCGAAACCTTAAGCATAACTTTATCCCCAACTTGGAAGTCCATTGGCTTACGCTTTAGATCGGCGTAACTCTTTTGTCTATCACAGGTGGCTTGCATTCTTTGCTTGATCTGGATGATCTTCTCGGTTGTTTCTTGAACTATCTCTAGACCGGTGAGTTGCACTTGTCCAACCTCAGCCCAACACACAGGTGAACGACACTTTCGACCCTAAAGTGCTTCAAATGGTGCAGCCTTAATGCTAGCGTGATAGCTATTGTTATACGAGAACTCGACTAATGGCAAATGGTTAACCCAACACTTTCTAAAGTCGATCGCACAAGCACGCAACATATCCTCGAGGGTTTGAATAGTCCTCTCGCTTTGTCCGTCGGTCTGTAGATGATATGCAGTACTCATGTCCAGGTTAGTACCCAAAGCTTTCTGAAGTGACCTCCAGAAATGTGATGCGAATCTAGGTCACCGATCATAAATAATTGAGACAGGGATTCCATGCCTCGTGACCACTTCCTTTAGGTACATTCTTGCCAGTTTCTCTAGGGGATCAGTTGCCCTCATCGGTACAAAGATTGCGAACTTAGTGAGTCGGTCGATAATCACCCAAATGGTGTCATAATCTTGAGATGGCTTAGGGGGAAAGTTCGTGGACAATCATCATTCTATGATATGATCCTACTTCCATTGAGGTATATCGTGTTGTACCAACAATCTTGATGGACTTTGATGTTCTGCCTTGACCTTGGCACACGTCAGACATTTACTAACATAGGTGGTGATGTCGGCTTTCATATTGGGCCACCAATATAGCTTCTTCATGTCTTGATACATCTTGTCAGAACCCGGATGAATAGAGTATTTTGACTTGTGGGACTCGTGCATAATCACAGTCCTCAAGTCACCATAACATGGTAACCAACTCCTGCCATTGAAGCATAGAGTTTCATCCGCACGAGGTTCCAACTTTTTCATTCTAAATTTCTCCGGATCCTTAGAATTTTCAACCAACATGCCTCCAACATCTTCGTTCTTGATGTTCTCTGGTTTTCGTGCTTCAGTCTGAGCATTCAGGATTTGTTTAGGAAGATCCAAGCCAATAGTCATCACTAAGGCTCGAACTCTTAATGGTTTACTCTGCTCCTTCCTGCACAAAGCATTAGCAACAACATTCGCTTTCCCCGAGTGGTAATGGATCTTACAGTCGTAATCACTGAGCAGTTTAACCACGACGTACCTCTATTCTGCATCCTTTTGTTTATGATGTGTTTAGGACTTTGTGATCCGCGAACACCGTTCAACATAGGTTCGATACAATATGTGTTCTAGAGTTTCAGAGAAAACACTACCGATCCAAGTTCCAAATCATGAGTTGTATAGTTCTTCTCATGAATATTTAATTGGCGTGATGCATAAGAAATTACTTTCTCTCTTTGCATTAATACATCACCCAATCCCTTGTGCGACGCATCACAATAGACTACAAAATCTTTGCCTCCCTCAGGTAAAGCCAGAATTGGTGCACTGCACAAATTCTGCTTTAATAATTGGAAAGCGGCTTTTTGTTTGTCTCCCTAATCTAACTTAACTCCTTTCTGAGTAAGCTTGGTCATTGACTTGGCAATCTTCAAAACTTCTGTCGGATGATTCTTCGGTAATACCCGCAGGACCTAAGAATTGCGTGATCTCCATTGGCGCTTAGGGGATTCCAATCCTTTATGGATTCATTTTGGCAGGGGTCTACGTGAATTGCATTGACTATCAATTCACGTGCCGAGAAATTTACTTGTAATCCAAAATTCACATTTAGAGAACTTAGCATACAACTTCTCTTTCTTAAGCAATTCCAGAACTGCCTTAAGATGTTATTCATGCTCTTTCTTGTTCTTGGAGTAGATAAGGATATCGTCAATAAAGACAATCACAAATTTATCCAAAAATGGCTTGCACACGCGGTTCATGAGATCCATAAATACCGCTGGTGCGTTTGTCAAGCCAAATGGCATAACTTGGAACTCGTAATGACCATACCGAGTTCTGAATGCCGTTTTTGGAATATCCTCTTCCCGTACTCGAAGCTGGTGATAACCTGATCGCAGGTCTATCTTAGAATAAACACTGGATCCTTGTAGTTGATCAAACAAATCGTCGATCCTTGGGTTTTTAACACGTGGTGGATAACGATTCTTCACTGTCAGCTTGTTTATTTCCCGATAGGCGATGCACATTCGAAACGACCCATCCTTCTTTTTGACAAACAAGACCGGAGCTCCCCAAGGTGAAGAATTGGGTCTTATAAAGCCCTTGTCAGATAGTTCTTTTAGTTGCTTCGACAACTCTTTCATTTCGGAAGGCGCCAATCGATAAGGTGCCTGTGCTATGTTTGCTTGCTACTAGGTATAAGATCGATTTGAATTCTACTTGTCGTGTCGGTGGATGGTCGCAACTGTCCTAAGGGAATACTTTTAGGAAAATCTCAAACTATCGGTACGTCCACAAGTCGCTTCTCCTCCGACTTGTCTTCTATCTCCTTCTAGTAACGTTTGCCAAAAAGACTGGACATCCTTTTAGCATGTATTCTTGTGTTTTGGTGTACGAGATAATTTGCATACGAGCCTCGTTTCCTCCGTTGATTCCGTTCCCATGAACTATTTAGTGTTTCATTTCCCCAGGGATACGATGATCTTCTCGGCACACATAATGATTGCTAGGTACTTTACCAACCAATCCATACTAATTATAGCGTCGAAACTACCAAGTTCTACGGGTATTAAGTCTATGTTGAATGGGTGGTTCAAGATGTTCAATGTGCAACCCCTAAGGATAGTGGTTCACAAATTATTCTCCGTCGGCTAGGTTCAACGTTCTATAGTGATTAAATGCAGTCGGTGTGATATCAAATTTTGAGAGCTAAATGCAGCTAGACACAAATTCCTATCTGGGCACTAGTTTTCGAATAAGATAGAAGCATATCTGTTTTTTAGCAGAACGTACCCATCATGTGATTTTTTTTACGATTGAGTCTGGGTTTGTCCCGCATTGCCTCTACACGCATACACTTTAGCATGGAGCATTTGCACCTCCAACATTGGTTACCACGGTTGCTGTTGTTCATTCAGCTTTGGACATTCCCTCTTAAAAATGTCCTGAACTCACACTACAAGCAAGTAGGCTTTCTGACCGACCCAGTGCCCCTCTGATTCGTTTGCATTGTTGCCGGTTGCAGTGCTCTTGCGAGTCACTGGACAGTATGGCTGACTTTATTGCAATTGTGGCTCTGGGAGCACATTGAACCGTCGTGGTAGATAGTTACATTTTGAGCATAAGGGTTTAGATCCACCATATTGTTTCTTTTCACCAGTCCCTACAGTATAAGCCCTGCCAGTGTTCTGCCTCTTGTTCTATTGTTGTTGTTGTTGGTTCTGAGTGTTCCTTGAAGTGTCCTCAAACTTCCTTTTACTCTCTGTCTGACGTTCAGCAAAAGTGCGGATTTTCTTATCCATTAGCTCGGTTGCAATTTCAACTGCATCTTGCATTGTCTTTAATTTAGACGTCACTACACTCCCATGAATCATGTCGGGAAGGCCACCGACATATTTTTCAATTTTATCAGATTCTTCGGGAAACGTCCCTCCGCCAACAAAGCCAATTCTAAAGCGTTGGGTATATCTTGCAAGTCAGTACCCTTACCTTCAGATCCACCCCACCCCCCCTTATCCCACCACCCACCTTCCCTCCTGCTTTTCTTAGTTTCATTTCGAGGATAGTATTTGTCAGTCATCATTTTCATGAATGTTTTTCTTAGTTTCGAGGATAGTATTTGTCAGTCTCCATTTCTAGTTTCTTAGTTTCATTTCAAGGCATACCGTAAGCGGCATCATGACCAAATGTCTTGACATGAGTGTTCCACCATGTTAAAGCAACTGAATGGAGAGTGCAAGTAGCAAACTTGACTTGATTCTCAACTGTACAATTACTGATGTGGAAAACAGACTACATTCTTTCAAACCATTGAGATAGACCGGCAACTCCTTCTGTGCCTTTGAAGTTTAATGGTTGACATTTGAGAAAGTCAGTGTAAGTACATTCACGGGCGGTTCGTTCTGTCCTTCTAACACCCGTTCCCGAAATATGGCTGTCATCACCATTTGTACTTATGTTAGCATCACGTGCTGCCAAAGCGGCAGTAACGCCTTGGTCAATCATTGCCTGAAGCTAGGCATTAGTGACAGATGTGGTGTTGGTTATTTTTTGGGCTGTGTTTGACCTCATGGCTTTTTTTGGTGTCATTTTCTTCAATCACAAGAAAATATAATACCCGTTAGATTTCGCAAAATCATAACCATGACATGGACATTATACACGATAAGTAAAGAGAGATTACAACACACAAGTGAAATATAACAACTGATTGATGTTAACAATGGTTGTAGCTAAATCGACATTCATTCATATACATTCAATTATCTGACATGAAATAATTACCACCATTCCATACATTAATTGTAAAATAATGATTTGGTTCAAATACAAATGATCACACGATTAGATTAACAAGATAAAATATACCAACTAATAGCCATTATAGCTAGGAATTTACCCGTTAATACTTAGTAGACTATACAAAATAACTAGCCATTATTATGATCTATGAACTGCTACCAGCCTACTTAGTGCATTGGGCTCGTGCAGGACCTTTTAGCGGTTCCTACTGCCCTCTCAAACTCTATCATCGGGTCTAAAGCCTCTTTAACATGTTTTAGTGCCTTCAATGTACTTGTGCCTGTCTCCTATGGTGGTCCGCTGCTTTAGGCATCTTTGTAATCGCCGACTGTCTCCTGCGGTCCGTTGCTTGTAACTTCTATAAATCATTAACTGTGTTGCTACCACCTGAGTATCGCTAATGACATAACCTCTATTCGTACAGGTTAATAGATTCCATGGTTCATACCAAGCACTCTCGAGACATCATTCTGGCCTCAGCCTCCATGAGACCTTTGCAGTACGAGCATGTGCTCGCTTACTCACCTATAAGCATGTTGGCCCGTACCAGCCATCAGCTGTGCCCAGTCTGCTTTTAATCCAACCATCGTATAACTCGTTCTGTGTCTTGTAACTCAGTGGTAATACTCTATCATCCATAACCCAACTCTGTTTCATCAGTCGTCTGGTTTTTCCCGTGCATGTCTACCAGATCTCATCCCAAGTGTCGGTGATATCTAACGACCATCTCTCTCTAGATCCCACTTAATCTCCCTGTTTGGTAGGCAACAAAACCATAGTCCGCCCCTAAAAAACTCTTGGAGGTCTAGCAGTGGGGGCAGACGAGCTCTCTCCTACCTCATATCTCGGACCGAGAGCGATACCTAAACCTCTTCTGAGGTGGTAAGGTAACCTCGGGTCTGTCTGCTCTACGGTTAATAGAGAGTAGATGCAAAGGTGGTGATGAAGTAGGTAGTGGTATGGGTAAAAGTAGGTGGTTCTTTGTCCCCGATGAGGAGCATCTGTTGGTGTGGGAGAGTGTGATGGGTGTGGTAAATGGCATGAGAATAGAAGTAGATGGGGCCTCAGCTCTCAGCCGGATCATCGGAGCTCGATAACCCAACAGAAAATAGGTACGGCATATTGGTGGAGGATAGATAAGGTAAGGGTGGTGATACTGGTAATGGTGATAGTATTGGGGGTAGTGGTGGAGAAGGGGAATCTGAGGTAGTGGTGATGACCATGGGGAAAGTGGTGATGGTGGTGGAGTAGGTATAGCAAGGAGTCTGGCAACCTCTGTATCAGACCAAAATGGTGTAGGTGGCTCATCTCGGATCGATATCCTAGCAGTAACCCGGTATGCAGGATGTGGTGGTGGTGTGGCCGCAGACTCGTCGGTCTCAAACGGCTCAGTCTCCTCAGCAGATGGGGCCTGATCAACAGCTGGTAAAGCAACAGCTGTAGAGTCGGCAGGAGCTGGGTGCTCCTCCTACTCCTCATCCTCCTCAATATCAACATCATCATCCTCGTCATCATCGGATGACTCATCCTCATTATCGCCATCGTCTCCTTTGTCAGCTTAGGATAATCAGCAGGATCCTCCTTAGGGTCCTCATCATCATCCTCCTCCGGATCCTCCTCAGGATCTGACTCAGGAACATAGCCTGGCGAATCAGCAGTGGGTGAGAGAGCAGCAGGTAGGGGCTGATAATCCGCTGGGTGTACACAGCCTCTGGTGGCAATTATGAAACATGGATAAACCGGCTCTAGAACAAAGTCTGGTGAAGGTGGGTACTCAAGACCCGGCACATAATCAGGAGATGGCGGGGCCTGAAAAGCAGCTACCACATATGCATATGGATCCTCTAGCATCACGGGTGGTCCATCGACCCCCGGAGATCCGATGTCTAAAAACCCTCCAAATGGACTAGATACAGCAGTGTATGTAACCGTGGAATCCTCAGAATCCGACATGACTGTACCTGAAAAAACCAAAAATAGTTTTATTAGTTATTTTAATATAAGACAATTAAAGTATGTATACAATTTATACCATAACATGTATTATCATCTAAATGCATCTAGTCATTAACCCAACTAATCGCAATAGTAGTGTAGGTATATATGTCACGTGAAATTCCCTTTGTATGAATCCAAGTTTGAAAAATGGTTATTGTCCCAGCAAAACTTTTGATAACTGGTCTCTTATAAACCTTGGCTCTGATGCCAATCTGTAACACCCCAAAAAATGGGTCGCAGCGAAATATGGGTTGGGGGTGGTACTTCATAGATCAATAACATAAGATATATATAAGAACGGCATTAAAAAGCCGTTTAAAAACTGATACATTGGATTTAACAAATTGTTTGTTACAAAAGCCCAAAGCTTCACTTGTTCACTTGTTCAAAATACAAAGATTTCTAGCCCATAACAGATATACAAAATGTAATGCGACAAAATCTTTAATGCATGACATCTAAATCAAAACCACCAATGTATCCCTTGCACCTCGTGCCTTATTGATCTCCTGAAAAACATTGCTTAAAACGTCAACATATTGTTGAGTGAATTCATAGGTTTATAAATGTTAGTGAGTCAGGATAAGATTTCCCCATGGATAATGAAAGATGAAACATTCATAAATGTAATTCGTTTTCCTAAGTCAGACAATGAAGCTCGACATATATGGAAATGCATATAAATTGCAAATTGCCCGTGATGATGTTCTAAACCCGCAAATCCTATGTCCGACATGGTTACTTTCGTTGTCGGCAAACCGACCCAGTGAGCAGGACTCACCCGAACGGGAGATGGTCATTCCTAAATAGAGCTATTAATAATCTTCGCGCTCACACATTAATTGACAGTTCTGATTAATGGGCTCAAGAGGGTTATCGTACTTAGGCAAACACGTTAATCGTAAATGTGAATATGTCACTTGCGTCTAATTGTAAATAATGCATAATCGTTTTCTCACCCAACTTGTAAATCATTTATAAATATTAAAGGGGGATTAAACTCACCTTGAGTGAATGATAATCAAATATATCACAGAAAATGCGTCACGCTAGTGACCGAATGCAACCTAATTAAACACAGGTCGTATAAGTACTAAGAACTTTGAATAACTACTACCATATACAATTCTATATAGCTATATCACCATCTAATTGCGTTTGTGAAATCGTATTTATAAAGTTAAAACGTTTATAAATATTTCATTAGTAAAAAACGATGTTAACTTTAGCGTTTTTAGCATGTTTCTTACCGTTTCTTATGTCCATTCGCTTGCGTATTATGAGAGCTATCAAAATTTATATTTTCAATTTTTTTGACCTAAATGGTGAACGGTTACTTTTTTCTGTTTCATGACAGTTTATATAATTGATTTTTTATAGATTTAGTTATCGTAAAACCCGTAAATATCGTATTTTACTAGTTTTAGCTCCGTTTTTAGTGATTCTTTGAGCACGACTTTGTTATTAAAAGTTCTATCATATTAATGATGTTTTCAAAATGTTCATGTCTGAGATGAACAGTAACTTTTATAAAAATAGTTTTATAAAAGTATTTTTATACATTTAAGTATATAAACTCGCATAATTCATAACTCCTTCGTTATTGATCCAAAAATTATGATTCGAAATGTTTTGGAATCCTAAAAATAAGTGCCATCTGTGAAAAAAAATTAAATCTTATATATCAGTAGTGCTTTATAACTTGTTTTTTTTTATAAATTTCTTTTTAAACCCGTTTATTAACGTATAACTTGTAAACTACGTATCTTCTTCGTTATTAATCCGTTTTTCGAGTTTCTTACCTTTTTGGAATCGTCATGAGACGTACTATTTTATAAAAATATAAAATAAATAGGTTATGTGTCGAATTAAAACAGAAGGTTTTGATGTTTTTCATAAAAACATGTTTAAACCTAGTTTTGTAACTTTTAAGCTTAACCATCTTGTTACAAGTCCATTACAATGCTTTATATCATATGTCTTACATATTATATTGTCCATTTGTCCATACTTTGTCCAAGTGTCCCAGATAACAACTCCTTAACAACACCTTTAAATCATAAACTTTCTTAAGTAATCTTTTAATTACTAGTTTATCCATATACTTTTTACACTAAACCAACATGGTATAACACTTATACTTCCATTATGACATAATATTAACATCCTCATAACATGTGAAAAAGTTTATCAAAGCATGATCACAAGTAAAAAATCTGTTTTACATGTTAAAACATTTCCTAAATGGTGATTAACTACATAGAAGATATATATGCATAAAATCATAAAAGTAAAGATATTAAGAGTTTTAGATGACCTTAATATGATGTGATAGGATGACCAACAAAATCTAAACCCTTGTTTAGATTATAAACCCTAGCTTTCACAACCAAGAAACCCTAATCTAATATAAAACCCTAATATTGCTTCTCCTTTGATTAACCCTCTTAATCACCCAACAAATCCTCCAAACATTCTTGTATCACCTTAGATATGATCTTAGTTTACTTGTATATATGGTAAAATAAGTTATGAGAATTGTTTATGGTTGATGGTGTTTTGTCGTGGCCAAAAGAAAGAAAAAGAGAGAGATGGAGTTGGTTTTCTTAAGTGGTTTGTGTTGTATGTTGCTATCATTTGTAATGCATGTGTTATATACACAAAGGACTAGTCAAAGGTGGTAAACAAAGACCAAGACTATGCAAGAGGGGGGTGGGCGTTGGAAACACAAGGAGTAAAACAAGGATGACTAGTGGTCAAAACCACTAGTCATGATATAAGTCTTACTAACTTGCACATTTTCTTGGTTAATACTTGTTCTTATGTCCCCTCATATGGAGATTATCCCATGAATTCAAGGGTGGAAGTGACTAGCTATATCTCTTGCATAAAAGAAAAGAAATTTGCAAGTATTACTTGAAATGAATAAGTTGTAGTTTTATTTAGATAAAGTGTATATTTAAGTGTATAAGTTCTAGCTTGTTTCTCTTTACTGTGCCAAAATGGCTAGCATAGATAAATATGGCTGTGAAGTTTTATATAACTTTTGGGTATTTGGGTATAAAATGGGTATTTTGTTGAAGCGTAGAAAGTTTTGGTGGTCGGGAATGCCAAAAATGAATTTTATCGCGAAACGTAAACACTTTACGTAACCAATAAAAATAAAATGAACAAAGTTAATAAATATCCTCAAAATAATTACTTAACACTTGCTTGATGTAAACGTTTAATTGTTTGATGCCCGTTTACATTGAACGAAAAATTTTAGCTTACGCGATTTAACTTAACGATTACGATTTAAAAGCAAACGCTGTACTATATACTGAAAACTAAATAGTAGAACTTATTGACGACGTAACAATGACCCTAAAACACGGGGTTTATTATGGGTCAATATGAATATTGGGGATTTCTTGGCGTGGGCTCCACGATTATTATATTCCAGAATACTCCATGACTTGTACTTGAATACGGCGTATGGCTTTCTTCTGGATACGACATATAGATCTTTCCTTCGTGGATGCTGAGTGAAGTTTAGGGCACATATACGTCGTATCTTTCTTGATGGATATGACGTATAGGTTGTCAGAACATTAGTCTTTATGATTTCTTCATTTAAGCTCCAAATGCGTGCCTTTTGATTAACTTTCACTCTTTGCTCAATAATTACTACAAATCGCATATATAAGCAATTAAGTATCAATTCATGCAAAATTATATAAAACGAGCAATATAGTTGGGATAAATGATGCTATAAAATATATGTTATTTGATGTCATTACTGCCCTTGGTTAAATTATGGCCATGGCAATTTTTGAGCATTTCTTTCATACGAAGCCAAGCATATTAGAGTTTCATGTTTATGTTGAGAAAATAATCGGATTTCTCCAAGGAGTTGATCGAATAGAGCTGGGGGCAAGAATCGAATTATAGTGTCGCAGTATTCAATGGTTCCTTGGTTAAGTTCATCCAGCCAAGTTTTTTGCTTCACCCGTGAGTGATACAGGAAAAACATCATTAGGCGGACGGCTTCATTTTCGGTTTCTTCGTATTTGAACATATCACATACACCGAGAAATTCGTGAGTGTGCTTGTGAGGATCGGTTTTAATTCTACCATCAAATTGGTTTCCTTTGACGAGAGTCTAGTGGTTTCCTTTAATGGCGAATTCATTTGTAGTTTTAGGAATGGTAATTGTTAGTAACACAGAAAGTGTTTATTACATGGCCAATTTATCTAGTTTATAATGTGTAGGGATTAATTAGTGCAAATAGGGAAGGACTACTATGTAATATGTAATATCCCTTAATTACTTCCTAGTCCTTCCTTCCTTACTATATTAGGAGGGCTAAGGAAGGGTTAAGGGGTGGTGATTCTTTTTTTTCTAATCTAATATTTATTTCTTTCTCTCCTCCTCTCCTCCCTCTACTCGTCACCCTCTCACTCTCTCTTTACTCTCTCTCTAAAACTTTCTAGTGTAGTATTTTGTATGATATTGTGATTTGTATCAATTGGTATCAATCGCCATGGGATGATTTAAAGTGCTTTTTATGAAGAAAGTTATCATTTTTGAAGACTTTGAAGAACTTGAAGACTATGAAGACTATAAAGACAAGTTCTTGAAGACAAAGTTTTAAAATTTGAAGAAAGTTGTAATTTTTAGAGATTTCGGAAGATAAAGTCTTGAACTTTTGCAATTAACTTCGTAAAAGTCACTCAAAAACGTATACTTTACATTGAGTTTGAAGTCTTTAGTGGTTTCCGTGGAAAAAGTTTCAAACTTTTGTGGTTTTCTCACAAAAAGTTTCAACCTTTAAGCAAGAAACATCACCAGAAACGCACTCGAAAACAACACCGGAACCACCACAACCGATCCACCTAGGTCGGTCATGTTCCCGATCCTGACCTCCTATGATCGGCTAACATCCTCCAACCGATCCATCCTTGGATCGGTCAGAAGCCCACAACCGAACCTCCCTTTAGCCGACCCACCAGGATCGGTCAACAAGCCCCAACTGAACCACCCTCCATAACGACCCTCTGATCTCGCCCGCCTCACTCTAACCGAACCTCCACCAAACCTCCAAGCCCGGACCGAGTCTAAACTAAAAACTAAACCCGTCCCCCGAAGCTAGAAAAAGGCATGTATGATAGCTGAAAGAACCAAGTTATTCTCTATATTTGAGGAAAAGAGAATGGTGAAATGTTAAAAGTCTCAATTGACAACGGTCCTTATCAATTTAAACCAGAGATTACTGTTAAAGACACAGATGGAATTACCGACATCCGTCGTCCTCAAAAAATTGAAGACCTTGCTGGACAAGACAAGTTACGTTATGACAGTGACATCAAAGTTGTCAATATACTTCTTCTTGGATTGCCAGTTGACATCTACACTCTCATCAACCACTATCAAACTGGAAAGGAAATAAGGGATCGCATCAAAGAACTTATGGAAGGCATATATATGACCAAACAAGAACGTGAGTCTATGCTATATGATGAATTTGATAAATTCACATATGAGCCTGGAGAATCAATCTACTCATACTATCTGAGATATGTTAAACTGATCAATGACATGAAAATGATTCCAATGTCTATGTCAAACATGCAAATCAACATAAAGTTTGTGAATCATCTTTCATACTGAATGGTGTTAGGTTTGTCACAACAGCTAAACAAGCAAGAAATCTTCACAGTGTGAACTTTGATCATTTGTATGCTTTCCTCAAACACAATGAAAAAGATGTTAAAGAAGTTCAAGAAATGCGACAATGATTTATGGAACTACTTGCTTTGCTGGCAAATACCTACAACCCACCTCCCGCATACAGCTCTCTGCAGATTCAGTATCAACCTAAACCATATGATGTTTATCAACCATAACACTACCAATCAAGCACTCCAATAACCCAACAACTTAATCAGTCACCTCCACTTCAAAGCAATGCACCTACAGTTGTTCAATAACCACCAACATTTCAACCTGATACCAGACTTGCTATACCAACCTTTCTTCTAACTGATGATCCAATAGCAGTTCAACACAGCTTGTTCTTTTGAGTTCGGTATGTACTCGCTCAGATTCTAATTCCCCCATATATAACCAACTTCAACTTCGGTTAATCCAAGAACTCTAGGTTTTAAGGGAAATTGATAAAAGAATCAAGCTTCAAGAGCAAAGGTTGTCAATACAGTTAGAAATGCAGGGGCAAATTAACCAATGGTAATCAAATGTTATAACTGCAATGGTGAAGGTCATATTGCTAAGCAGAGGTACATGCATGATGGGTGAAGATTTTGAATGGTTTAAGGTTAGATGCTACTTGGATCAGGCACAAGAATAAGAAGGTGTTTTTTGGAGTGGGGATGGGCGATGTTGCTTGGGTGGTCTGGTTAGGAGTAGCGCATAGTTTGGGTGTGTTTATTTTTGGTTGCTGTTTTTTGGTTTTCTTAGCCAGTTGTTATTGAATGAAGAACAACAGGATATCTTAGCTGATAGTTTGGAAGAAACTGATGACTATGGGGATCTCTAGTTATGAGCTACAACAAATTTCAACGCAAACCACGTTGATGCATATGATTTAGACTGTGATGATGACGCTACAGCAAATGCGATCTTCATGGTAAATTTGTCTCTGTTTGGTTCTATCAATAGTGACACGGTTGAACCTTCGTTATGATTCTAAATACTCTTGAGGTACCCTCTTTACGATTCTTAATCATGATTCTGATATGCTTTAATTCTAATATACAAGAGCTGGATATATTGAAACATTTTGTATCCAAATAATGAGTCATATGATGGCTTTACGAGTAACAGCAATTGTCTATATCTTATTACTGATTTTGCTTTACTATGAAACGATAAAGATACTTGTTCCTCCTTCATGTACAAAGAATGATTTTGTGTTGTCTGTCAATTGACAAAATGAAATCTCAAGTAGAAAAATATAACAAGGTAAATCAAGAGTCAAAAAGTGTGAATGAATATAGAGTCAAACTTTTAGAATATGCATCTAAAGATAGATGTTCTAAAAAAGAAGCATACTTAGGTTGTTAATTAAACACTGTCATTTGTGATCGTAACAGAAAAGTAACTGATTTTGAAAATCTAGTTTTTTCTCAACAAACACAAATGAAGGTTTTAAATAATCACTTGGCTTTTCTAAAAAATACGTTTGACACATATAAAAAAAAGTCGTCTAAAAAATATGAAAAGAATCACCCCACACACATTTAGGCGCGCCTGAGATCTTTGATTTGAAGTCTTGAAATTATGGATTTGGAAAAAGCGGAAAAGGATCTTGAAAACATTGTTTTAAAGTTGGTCAATCTGCTCAAACTATGCATATGCTAACCAAACCCCAAAATTTTTATTATGAAACACATAAGACAGCTCTTGGTTATCAAAATCTTTTGTATCTTTCTCAAGCTCGACGAAAACAACGTGCATTATATAAAGGATATGTGTTGGTTGATAAACATAATCCTATATATGTGTGTCGTTCTGAGGAAACTTTGATACTTGCTGAAGAGAGTTGGTTGAAAATGCTTGAAAAACAAACAGTTGTTAATACTAAACTGATTGACTACTCCAAATTAAACAAACTCTATGAGTATTTTGTTCCACAAACACAATTATCAGCAGAACAACTATATTGGTCTTCAACACCAAGTCCTCATGAAAATGTTTCAAAACCCACTAAAGTTCTTCCTAAAAAACTTTCATCAACCAGTCAAGTACTCAAAAATCTTAAAAATGCATGAGACCTTCTCAAGAACTTCGATGACTACATTAAAAGGATAATTACTTTGCCTCCTCATGAGATTGGTAGCTAGGAGCAATCAGATATAAGAGGGGATTTTAAATAAGATGTCATACCATTTTCTGTAAACCTAAAAGAAACTTTCAAACTATTTGAAAAGGGATTTATTGTTGAGGTAACAGAAATGAAAGGAATTTTTGAACAAATGTAAGACGAGGTTGATCAATGTTATGTGGCAAAGAAATGTTTTGAAATTGAAAAGAAACAACTTTTAATCAACAACGACGACTCTTAGAATAAAATATCGCTAGTGATATTATGTGCACTTACTTGCATTCGTTGAATGAAGTTGATAATTGTGGAAAGTGTAAAAGTCTCGACATTGTGCTTTTAGATCTTCAAGAATCAAACAAGTATTATTAGCTCGAATCTGGAATACATTTTGTAAACTTGAGGAATAGCATTTCATTGACATTGTTTTACTTTTAAAAATCACAAAGAAAAAATGATTTAATGATTCTCCGAAACAAACCAATAATAGCTCATTCTGTTCAGCAATCAATAACCAATTTGTTGAGATAAATGATCTAAAAGTGCAATTGCAAGACAAATTACACATAATCAATGAGTTGAAACATCTCTTAGCTTAAAAGAGCCAAAAGACTCAGTGTGAATTACCTGTTTCTGATTCTAAGATTCAGAAAATAGAGGATGAGAACATGTCTCTAGATTTTTAGGTTTCTTCCTTTAGTTAGAAGAGAACTTATTAAATTAAAATATAAGAAGTTTGTATGATTCAATCAATGCAGAACACGGGCAAAAACCAAACCTTCAAAATGGGTCTCTTTTGAAACAAAATCTAAATGATCATATTTCTGAAAACAATAAGTTAAGAGCACAGTTAAAAGGAAAGTTTTCTGAACCGCAAATGAATCAAAATGGTACAAGTGTGAATACTAAGCTTTCTAAACCTCCAACTTCAGGAACTAAACTTTATTCAGTAACTCCGCTTCCTAAATTAAAGGTAATTCCTAAAGTTGTTGAGAAAAATGATTTATCAAAATCAGTCAATTCACACTTGACTACCAACAAGATAATTGAAAATTGCTAAAAGTTCTTCCGTAGGTTTGCTTAAGATTGATTCTGAACCAATTAAATGCTGTACGTTCAGAAACAAATAATTAAGCCTCTCATGGCTATCATATTCAAAACAAGATTAAAGGGAATAAAAAGAAACATACTATATTCGAGGTAAGAATATGGATCAAAATTCTCCCCTTAACAAGTATGGATTTGAAATAAAACCTTTTATTCTTATAATTATATTATATTCTTCTTCGTTCTTCGTGGTTTGATCTTCAATCTTTAAGGTTTATGGTGTTTTTGGGTTGAAGAATTAGAGATGATTGATGAGAGATAGGAAGTGAAGTGAGGAATGGATGAATTGTGTGAAAATTCGGCCACTATTTATAGGCCAAGTTTGGGGTAAAAGTGTGGCGCACATAAAAGATTGTGCGGCGCACTTGGTGATTAAATGCGAACGGAATTTAATGTTTATTGAAGAAGTGTTGCGCACAAAAATATTTGTGCGGCGTACTTAGGGTATTAATGTTATCTTAATTTTTGGCCTTTAATTCTTGAGCTCGCTTGGAAGTGAGGCGCACTTAGGGCAAATAAACCTGCACATAATTTATGCTATTAAGTATCAAAAGTTTTCTTTTCTTTTTCAGCCTTGAAAATTTTGTTTTCTTTTAACTTGTTTTCCAATAATCCTAAACACTTGCACTTTATTTCCATTGAGCTCGGGATGACTTCAAGTGAACCTGCACATAATTTATGCTATTAAGTATCAAAAGTTCATGAGAAATGATAGAATATATATAAATAACGCCGCCAAAAATATGTATAATATAGGCATTATCAAATCCCTCCACCCTTAGCTGTTGTTTGCCCTCAAGCAATATAAAGCGAGAAAAACAAGATCATTTATCGTGACGTGGAGAAAAAATTGGATTTTACAAGTATTTATTGATTTAGATAACTTTTCAGGCATGTACACATAACAGAGCACTTCACAGGGAAATGTGTTTGATTTTTTAATTCACTCGAGCATACTCCATAATTTTCTAGATTTGAGCTATAATACCTGCATAAAAGTAAACACACAAAAGCACACAAAAAGAAAATATTTTTGGTATTTTTAGAGAAAGTAAATAAAATGAGTGAAATCGTATAGAGGAGGGACTCCTCCACACTTAAGTAAAGCACGGGTTGCCTCCCGAGAAGCGCTTAATTTTTAAGAGTCTTTAGCTAGACTCCTGCTTCTGGAGTTTATTCTTTCAGAAAGAAAGGGGTGACTGATAACATCAAATATTTAATACTTTTTAGTGTTAAATTACCCCTTATATTACCTGCAATTGTTTCACTAATACTCGAAAATGAGATATTTTCTATCATTAAGTAGTTTTCAGGTGAAATGCATGAAAATGACAAGAAACAAGGGAAAAATGACTAAAAGTGCAAATAATCAAGGATTCTTAGAAGTAGTTACGGCGTAACAGATTTGGAAGGTTACGCCGTAACAAATCTCAAGCAAAAACGCGTAATTCAGGAGAAGATTATGGCGTAACCACATATATGGTTGCGCCATAACCGTTATTATGGAATGAAATTTTGATCAAGTTAAGATTACGGCGTAACACCCCTTATGGTTGCGTCGTAACATAGAAAATCCTGACATATAGAAAGTGTATCAAGAGTTTACGGCGTGACACCCATATGGTTGTGCCGTAACCATGAAGATCTTGAATTATAAAAAGAACATCAAGGAGTTTTATAGCGTAACACCCGATATGGTTACGCCG
The DNA here is from genome assembly GCA_026074375.1 of Tanacetum coccineum. Classification (NCBI taxonomy): domain Eukaryota; kingdom Viridiplantae; phylum Streptophyta; class Magnoliopsida; order Asterales; family Asteraceae; genus Tanacetum; species Tanacetum coccineum. The sequence goes on from BQNB010046643.1 coordinate 19,495, forward strand.
TAACACAAATCTGCATTATATTTGGAATGTCGTGTATTGAAGGTTACTGCGTAACACCTATATTGGTTACGCCGTAACAAGTTTGAAACCTATAAATAGAGGCCTCATTCAGTCATTTCGACATCACTTCCTCCATAGCCAATTGGAGAGGCGACAAAGGCTTCCAACCTTCGAAGAATGCCACCACGAGTCCAAGGGAGATCATACTTTACTTACTTTTTGTATTTAATCATTCAAATATGAACACTATAAGAATTATGATCTTTTAATCTATGATTACTTCTATTTCTTGTTGTGTTTCCGTTACCATGAGCGGCTAAGCACTTAAAGTGTTGGTCTAGTTATGTAGTTACTATTGTTATGATGTTTGTTTCCTATTAGATTATGGTTTCGTTAGATATTCCTTGACTATCATGTAACCCTGGGTTTTGGTAGTATTGCGGGTGGTTTGGATCTTGTTTGACCCATTATTAGACTACCAATTCAATATGGGATCAATCGGGTACTAGGGAGGATTTGACACTTTGACCCTAGTGTAGGAACTAACCGATCTCTACCCTTATCACTTAATATACTTAAAAAAGCACATGAACTTTTTCAAAAGGGGTTAATAATCTGTATAGATTATTAGATAAGTTTTGGGAATAGTTAGGATTAATCACTGAAACCTAGATAACCTACCTCCTATACGATTTGGAATCGCAGGGAGTATAGGATAGACTAAATATACCTATTCAAGTCTATCGACCTTAGAAACCACTAATGAAACCTTAGTTTAACATTGCACAGGAAAACATATTCATAACAGAAGTAATGAAGTAACTAGGTTAACACGTTTTCTCTCCTGATCTCTCCAACTCTTTTAATTTTTAGTATTTAAGTTTATTGTATTTTAATTCATTTAAAATCAAATCAAAAAACCATTTTTAAACATGACATTTCAAATTAAAACTAATTGCAACTTAGCTCTTGGGATGACCTCGGATTTACCATTCTGTACTACCTACGATCGGGTTCTCTGCCCATTAGTGCATTGTCAGGTAGATCGAGTTTTATAAATTTAAAACTTGAGTAAAAATATATTTAAAAATAAATACGCATCAGTGACTTCTTCCCTTTGGTCATTATAATATTCTTCTTCATGATATAGCTTGAGTCGGTGGTCGTTAACAATAAACGTTTTTCCATCTTTTCCATAGAGTTTAATATATCTGGACGGATATTGATGTTTTACAACATATGGTCCTAGCCAGCGAGATCTGAGCTTCGGCTTCTTGAATTTATACTCTGAATGAAAGAGCAACACTTTGTTTCCGTGTTTATTCTTTCCTTATCTTTAGTTTCCTATCATGCCAGACTTTGGTTCTTGCCTTGTATAGACGAGAGTTTTCATAGGCTTCGTGTCTTAGTTCATCTAACTCGTGTAATTAAAACATTCACTTCTCACCAGTAGAGATGAGATCTGGGTTATAGTTCTTCAAGGCACAATATGCACGGTGTTCAATTTCAAATGGTAAATGGCAATTCTTTCCATATATGAGTTTGTACAGTGTTGTTCCAGTTGGTGTTTTGTAAGCTGTACGAAAAGCCCACAGAGCATCATCAAGTTTTCTTGATCAGATAGCGGGATTTTCTTTAACAGTCTTTTCAAGATTTATTTTAAGAGCTCTGTTTGTGTTTTCAACTTGACCACTTGTTTGAGGGTGGTATGATGTAGAGAATCAGTGGTTAATGGTTTTTTCCATTATCTTGTTGCAGAAATGAGTTCCTATGTCGCTTATGAGAGCTTTAGGCATTCCAAAATGGCAGAATAGTTTCTTTAGAAAAGTAATAACAACACTGGCATCATTTGTTGGTAGAGCTTGCGCTTCAGCCCATTTAGAAACATAGTCGACATCGACTAAAATGTATTCGAATTTGTATGATTTCAGAAAGGGTCTCATGAAATCGATACCCCATATGTCAAAAATTTTACATACTTGAATGTTGTTTAAGGGCATCTCATCACGTTTTGATATATTTCCTATCTTCTGACATGCTTCACAAAGGCGAACTTAAGTATGAGCCTCTTTGAGGATAGTCGGCCAGTAGAAACCCGAGTCTAAGACTTTTTTAGCTGTGGTGTTTGATCCATAGTGTCCATCGATCGGTCCATGGTGACATTGATCTAAAATGGTTCAAGATTCTGGTCCAAAGATACAACGTCTGATCATACCATCAGAACATACTTGAAGAGGTAGGGTTCCTTCCAGAAGTAGTGTTTGATGTCTGAGAAAAAAATTCTTTTGCTGATATGTCATTCCTTTAGTTATGATGTCACTTGCTAAATAATTTGTTAAGTCTGCAAACCATGGTTCGTCTTCAGTGTTTATTTCCATAAGAGTTTCTCCAGGAAAATTGTCTTCGACTTCACTGTCATCACTTGTTTCTTTATTTTCAATCTAAGATAGGTGGTAAGCTGCAACATTTTTTGTACCTTTTCTATCTTTTATTTTGATATCAAATTCTTGTAAGTGTAGAATCCAACAGATAAGGCGTGGTTTAGCATCTTGTTTCTTGAATAGGTGTCTAATAGCTGAGTGATCAGTGTGTATGATCATCATTGATAATACCAGATAGGATCAAAATTTATCAAAAGCAAAGACTACAGCCATAAGTTCTTTTTAGTGATTGTATAGTTCTGATGAGCTATGTTGAGAGTTTTGCTTGGAAAGTATATCAGATGAAAATTTCTACCTTCTTTTTTGTAGGATATTAGATATTATAACACAAGGAAAAGAATAGGGGTTGGCCGATTTATAGAGAGAGAGAAAGGAGAGGATTTCTAGTGAGAGAAAAACCTTATGTGTGTTATTGATAAAATGAACAACCAACCTCTTTCCATGGCTGGAAAGAGGCTTATATAGTGAGTTACATGCCCTAGTAAATGGGCTATGGTGTCGACTTACATGTGGGTAAAGACCCGGCCCAAAACCATAAGTCATACGCTTATATTACATCTATGAGCTATGCTATTCTAGACAATACACGTGGTGACCGAGTCTTTTTCATGAACCTAACAATCTCCCCCAAAGGGAGGTTACCCTTGAAAAATACAATATGAATCCTAGCATTCTAAGTCTTGAACATTTGACTTCAGCTCGTAATCTTTGATTCTTCATTCTTTAATCTGTTTGTACATTATGTAGTGACTTTTGAGCATAGTTCCTTTGACCTGTGTGATCTTTGAGCTTTCTTAGAGATCATCAACCACAGTAGATCTCTTAATCATCCTTGTAGTGAAGTATTGCCTCCATGTGATGTTTTGACCTTCGGACCGACATGCTCACACTTTTTTGGATAATGATAGCACGCATCAGAGTTGCAAAAGCTATGTTGTAGGTCTTTCAGTTATCATGATGTCTTTGATTAGGAATATAAAGTGTGAGCATGGGGTTGTGAATTGACATGTCTCTTGCCAGCAGCTGCTACCATCGATTCTTCAAGTATATGTTAGGTAATAAACAAACGATAATGTGTCCTTTGTCACTTTTGTTGAATGAAAGGTTGCAAGAACCCCGGTCCCCCGTTAATCAGAATAAATACTCCTGTTATTAGGTAAATTCAGAAGAATCTCCATGACAAGGTTTTTGCAGCTGTCGCTAGTCGTTATCTCACACCGAGCGTCTCAATGTAGACAAATCACTGAGTGAGTAAACCATTGAATTAAAAACCCACTGATTAATGAGAAAATTATTTCTTGTAAAGTCAGTCCACGTGTTACTCAAAAATAGTTTTTTTGTAGACACATCGAAGGTTTTATAACATAAAATCAAATCAGTCTAAACAGAAACACATTTGTTTTTGAAAGATATACACATCAATGTGCTCGAAAATCAGTCTATTGAGCACATGTTGAAAGGTTTTTTAAAACTATCATCATTTTACTGCTGAAACAAGTTTATGATTTATATAGAATCGCACCATCATTGATTTCCATTTGCCACAATTTTAGATTCATAAAGGATCACACATGTCACCTACCAAGAGACTGTTTGATGTTGCTTCTGAGAAGTATTTCTCCATCTTCAAGTGAGTACTTTCGTATCACACGAGGATCCTGGCAATACCACAAGTTGATAATTGTCATAGGAACTCTTAAGATCTTACATACTAACATAGCGTGTATGAAACCAGCATAGTTTTGTATTAGGGTCCTTAACGAGAATTTATGGATGATCTCTGGCTCTTGACTCAATATTGCACGTGTTTTTAGTATACGAGGCTGGAGCATATAGCCAAGTTTCAATAACGTCTAACGCTCAAAGTGGGAGAGAGTGATAGGCAAATGTATTTGATCTCCATTATAAATGAAATAAGATCCTTTAAGGATCTTGATTGGGCTAGGAGGGTTGTGTAGCGTATCACTGGGTCACATGATCCAATTGTCTTACATGTCATCAATCACATGTGATTCTGACAGCAAATGTAGTGACCCGGTATTCTACCTAATGTATGATTAAGCGGGCTTTTCTTTACGTTTCACCCTTTATCTTAATATTTATTTTTCATTCTTCAACCATACCTTCATGCTTATTGAGGACTTCATTACTAGTACCTTGTTGGGTATGTTCCAGTACTAGCTCCATCTCAGTCCACACTATTCCCTTATTCTTACATTACTCCTTTTTGCATCATACCTAAGGAGTTCTACACTAACTAGTGGATTAATCTGGGTAATCCTTCTAGCTCTACAGCGATCATAGAGAAAAAGTACTAATACCATAACCATCTCCTTATAACTCTAATAAAGTAAAGTGCAGGGTCAGCTTTTTGTAACTGTTCTTCGCCTTAAAACCAATTGTAAATCACAAGGTAATTATATATAGATATCAAAGCCGATTGTACCTCAATTGTTTTAAATTATTATATAATGCTCCCTCTCAACACGTGCGTCGATTTTCAAAATTGTTTGGCACATGGAGGGAGGAGTACCTGTTTGAGTCTTAATAGATCACATTTTTGTCAGATTTAATATTTAAATCACATTCTCTCCCCTGATCAAAAAATTCAAACACTTTGAGATTTAGGATCTTAAAGGATTTGAATCAACGAACAATGTCTTTCTGCTCAGTTTAGCTCTATTTTTCCTATGGGGTCCTTCTGACTTTCGTTCTCGTAGCCGACACTGTAGCTGGCAAGGTCTTTTCATTCATTTTTTGCTAAGTAGCACCCCATTGTTACCATTCCGCTGCTACCTGATTTTGGGGGTGTTACAAATAATAGGAACATTAGTCTTTTGAACTATTGGGTGCTTAACATGGTTTGTTGTGTTATTGCCTGAAGTTTCTAATGGGTCAGCAAAGGTTACATGATTTTTCCTAGTTAAAGGTGTAGTAGCAATAACTTTATCTCGTTTGTTACGCGCTTTAAGACATGAGGTACTCACATTTTCTAATAATTCCTGAGACCGTTTAGTGTAAACGCAAGCATAGTCTAAACTATGATCAGAAGGTTGTTTACATCTAGCCTCTTCGACTATCTCATGGAGAGTATCTAAGGTATCCCTAAGGCGGTTGAGATAATGGTGATGAACATCCCTATTGTTTCTCTGAATTAGAGGAATTGATTCAATCTCAATTGCATACTTTTCAAAAACAGAAACCTTTGGTGATTCAACATTGCTAGTGACGCATGGCATCTTCCCCTTGAATTGAGTCTTTAGATTCTCAATTTTAGTTTGTAAAGAAGTTGTCCTTTCGATGGTTTTAACAAGCATTATTTTAATGTAGTTAAATAACTCTTGATAATGCTGTTTAACCTTTTCATTTTTAGCTTTAAAATGTTCTAGTTGTTCTTGCAAAGCTGTGATAGTTTTGGTTAATTGTAAATTTTAAGAATCTTAAGACTTATAGTCAAAGGTGCTTATCTCATCACTTTTGTTAACTTTCAACTGAGAAATTTGAGCTTTCAACTTACGGATAGTATTTTTGTGACCTTGAATCTGATCATCCCGTTTACCGAGTTCAAAAAATGCATCAAATTCAGGAACATCCTTAGATGACTTGGATTTGAAGTTTTCAATATTTTCTTTAAGATGTTGATGCTTTAATTGTAAATTAAGGTGAGCAATCTCTAATTTTGAAAAATCCTTGATCATGGTATCATGATCATCATTTTGAATTTTTTCAAGTAATTTGGAATTCTCAGCTTCAAGTTCAACAGCACGAGTCATTGCAACATTATAAGCATTAGATAAATCATGAAATCAAGATGCAGTTAAAGCAGAATCAGTGACAATATAAAACACATCCTGGGCAATACAATTAGCAATCAAATTCTCATTTGTGATGAGGAGATTTTTACGTTCAATCTCCCCACACTTTTTGTCGATGACATTCTGGTCCACTTCAGCTTCCATATTTTCAAAAACTGCTTTCATAGCTCTAACTTCTTTAACAAGTGATCTTTGAACTTCGTCAAAATGTTCTTTGAGTAGATTGAAAAATGGAATGACTTCCGTTAAGTAACACCGTTTTGTTTGTTCAAAACCCCTTTCCCCTTCAGTTATTCCCGTTGGTGTAATCCATTTTTTACAAGTTTTTTCAAATTCCTAAAAAAGTTGAGTAATTACATACAGACCAATATTTACTTGACTTGTAGTTGGAAGCGTTCGGGGGACCAGATGGACAGGAGTATTGGGTGGATACACTGTCGCAGGTGGAAGAATTGGCAGGGGTGGGGCATTTGTTTTTAGATCTTCTGCTCTTTGCTTAAGGAGGTCTTTGGACCAAAATACTTGTTCAGGGGTTAGTTGGGTCTGTGGTGTGAAAGTGGCAAGAAAATTTTCTTTGGAGTAATTAGGAGGTATAATTTTAATTTTCTTTTCCACACACACAGGGTCATTCATTTTCTGCCTAGTAATCTCGGCTATCTCTAGGTCTTCCTCAGATGATGTAACACTTACAGGGACATGATGCGTCTTAAGAATTTCATCACCATCATAAAGTGCCGGTTGAACCATTTTGGCCTTTCTAAGGTAAAAAGGGTTCTGGGCACCTATGGCCGTTACAGCATCTTGGTCATACAATTTTTTAGGTTTTAGCATCATGTGAACAGTTTGAATGGAATGATCTTGTGAGTATAACTTATTCTTGAGTTTATCGTTTAATTTTTTCAGATTTGAAAAATCAGTTAGGAATTTGGTTTCTTTCTGTTTAAACTCATGTTTTAAAGCAGTTACAGTTTCCTCAATTATCTTGTTGCTCTTAATAGTCGAATTAAGTTGTAACTTAACAGAATGAAGTTCCTTCTTAAGATTTTCTTCCTTTTTATTACGATCTTGAATAAGTATACTCATTTGTTCATCCATTTTCTATTCACGAAGTGTCAGATCAAACTTAGCACGTTGTTCATACATAGCAACTTGTTGCTTATAGATATTAAGTTCAGTGACTAAAGGGTCATGAGGAATGTACGCATTATTATCATGCAACACATATGCATCATTCGGAACAAAAGATGCACAACTTGGTTCAACAGAAACTTCATTGATTGTCAAATATTGTTCGTATGGAATAACATTACTATTACCCATATCGGCACCATTTGAGTCAATGACATGTTTCTGTTGTACTTCGTTATGAGTCTCATGTTCGTCTTGATTATCATCACAATGATCAATAGTATTTTCCAAATCATGTACCTCAGATAAGATGGATGCATTTGATGGACCGGCTTGTAGATTTGCTGGCCCAGTTAAGGACAAATTGGCCATGAATATTGACTAAGTAGTAGGTTCATTATCAACATCTGAGTTAAAAGCATCACATTTATCTGCTTGGAAAATGTTGTCATCATTCTGTGCTAAGTCTATGACTGGTTGATCATCTACATCTGCATCAAAAGTGTTAGTTTATTCACCAGCCAGAAAGAGCAGCTCTTCCTCATCCAGTACGACACCATTCTCTTGAGCTTGCATTAGCAACATCTTGTCCTTAAAGAAATCAGAATTTTGTGGATGCTTCGGCTGAGTACAGTTCCATGCCATATGTCCAAGCCCATTACAGTTATAACACTTGATCAGTTTTCCTTGACCCACATTGGCATTCCCAGCTCTATTTTGTGCTCCCCCATTTCCTGCTGCACCAGCTCCTCGAGCGAAGTTTCTCTGATTCTGATTCTGTCACCCTTGAACATTCTGAATTACGATCCTACGATCTTGAATTTGGATGTTTGTCTGAGGGAGATTTACTCTGAATGATTGTGCAAGAAGTGCAACTTGTTTGGTAAGCATGTCAAGTATTTTATCAGTTTGGGTGTATCCAGAGTCAAGGTGGTAATTTTTAGCAAATTAGGGAAACTAAAGAGATTAGACATGTGGTGACTAAAGAGGTGTTGATGATGGGGGATATTGATAAGACTGAAACTGTGACGATTATGCATAGGGTTGAATGCTTAAGACAAAAGCAAGTTGATCATTGGTAGTTGGAGTGATTTTTCAATAATTAGCCGATCTTGTACGGCATGCTTCTCATGTTGTTTCAAGTATGCATACAGCTGTTCATGGTGTGTCTCTTTCAATCTCTTATTTAGTTTAACGGCTGTCACAAACCTATCCCATTCAGGTGACATGTTGTTCACAAACTTGGAGTTTAGCTGAATGTTGGGCATTGTCATTCTGATATTCCTTATGTCATTGACGAGCTTGTGGAACCGGACATAGTACTCATTGATGTTTTCTCCAGGAAGCATCTTGAAACGTTCAAATTTATCATACAACTGAGATTCTCTGTCTTCTTTGGTGAGCTCAGATCTCGCAAGAAGCATTTTGACATTGTCCCAAATAGCTTTTTCTTTAATGTTGTGATTGATGAGCTTGTAGATGTCTTTGGGTAATCCTTGAAGCACAATGTTGGTTTCACAGACATCAGCATCGAATCGTTTCTTGTCATTGTCATTAAGATCATCATAAGTGCGATGTCTTTCTGGTCCAAAAGAACACCGCCTTCAGATGTGGTTCCAAGTGTGTCCCTAGTGGTTCCAAGCTCAAATGGACCATGATCAATTGATTGAAGAATGTAAATTCCATTTTCCTTTCCCCTACAATACAGCCGGATTCTTTGTGACCATGAGTCGTAATCAGTCCTATCAAGCATAGGAGGGCGGGTATCGAAACTGGCCGCTTGAATATCATAGGAATTACTAGACATGATTGATTACTTGTATTATGATAAACTTTGGATCAGTAAAATGATTAGTGATTGTATGTTAAAAGTAGTGATTGAGTGTTTGAAGTGGTGAAATGTTGTTCAAGTTTGTAAAGATTACAGGTTGAAATTTGTCTAAAAGTCCAAATATCCAAAAGCTCACAACTAGCTGCCCTGTAACTCACTGGAAGAGACTTGACAACTCGCTAGCAAGAAAAAATGGACAGAGTTCCTGTTCATAAGTCACTAGAAAAGTGTCTTCAAATAACCTGTAACTCGCTGGACGTAACTCGCTGGAAGAGACTTGATAACTCGCTAGCAAGAAACCAAATGGGCAGAGTTCCTGTTCACAAGTCGCTAGAAAATTTGTCTTCAAGTTACCTGTAACTCGCTGGACGTAACTCGCTGGAAGAGACTTGACAACTCGCTAGGAAGAAACCAAATAGGCAGAGTTCCTGTTCACAATTCGCTAGAAATTTGTCTTTAAATAACCTGTAACTCCCTAGATCTAACTTGCTACCTGCAAGAAAAGTTAACTCGCTGACCTAAATTGCTACCTGCACAAGAAGACAAGTCGCTAACATAGTACTATCTGACATACAGTGTACTATTTTGATAACTCGCCAGTACAGTACCCCAACTCGCTACGAAGATCTTCAAACAATGACTTAACTCGCTGGGAAGAAAAACTTGTACTTTCACCTAAAAACGCCTAAAAATCACCCTTTTGAACATTTTTGCTTGGTTTCTTTTGCACAACTCAGCACTAGAAGGCTATAGCAACTATAAAACATAAAATTTAATACCACAAACATCAAGATCAAAGAAAACTAAGAACAAGACTATAAACCTTCAAAAACCAAACTTTTGATCTAAACTAACCAAGAAAACACACACACAATCTAGCTAATCATCCCATAGGCTCAGATACCAATTATAGGATATTAGATATCATAACACAAGGGAAAGAATAAGGGTTGGCTGATTTATAAAGAGAGAAAGGAGAGGATTTCTAGTGAGAAAAATCTTATGTGTGTTATTTATAAAATGAACAACAAACCTCTTCCCATGGCTGGAAAGAGGCTTATATAGTGAGTTACATGACCTAGAAAATGAGCTATGGTGTGGGCTTACATGTGGGTAAATACCCAGCCCAAAACCATAATTCATACGCTTACATTACATCTACGAGCTATGCTATTCTAGATAATACACGGGGTGACCGAGTCTTTTTCACGAACCTAACATTTTTGACCTAAGATTGCTCTGATTGCAAAATCACTTGCATCATACATGAGTTTGAACGAAAGACTCTAGTTTGGGCTTACGATCACAGGAGCACATGCGAGCTTTTCTTTTAATATCTTGAATGCGTTTTGACATTCGTCATTGAATTTGAACGGAGTATCTTTTTCGAGTAACTTGGTGAGAGGACGGGTGATTTTTTAAAAATCTTTAATGAATCTTTGGTAGAAACCGGCATGTCCTAGAAAGCTTCTAATACCTTTGATATTAGTGGGTGGTGGAAGTTTGGAGATTACGTTGATTTTTTCTTTGTCGACTTCAAGACCTGCTTCGGAAACCTTATGTCCAAGCACAATTCCTTCTTTAACCATAAAGTGACATTTTTCCCAGTTAAGGACAAGATGTGAATCTTTGCAACCTAGAAGCATTTTATCGAGGTTGTTCAGACAATGATCAAAAGAGCTTCCAAATATGGAGAAATCATCCATGAATACTTTGACTTATTCTTCGATCATGTCATGAAATATATCTAACATGCACATTTGGAAAGTAGCTGGAGCATTACATAAACCGAAAGGCATTCACCTATAAGCGTATGTACCAAAAGGACATGTGAACGTTGTTTTTTCTTGGTCCATAGGATCGATTGGTATTTGAAAATATCTGGAAAAGACATCGTGGAAACAAAAGTATTTATTTCATGCGAGTCTTTCTAACATTTGGTCCATAAACGACAAAGGAAAATGATCTTTTGCAGTTGTTTCATTGAGTTTTTGATAGTCAATACAGACTCTCTAACCTGTAACAGTTCTTGTTGCGACAAGTTCATTTCTTTCGTTAGTAGCAACTGTGATACTACCTTTCTTTGGTACATATTGAATTGGGCTTACCCAAGGGCTATCGGCGATTAGAAAAATGATACCTGTATCGAGCAATTTAACTATTTCTTTTTTAACAACTTTTTGCATGTTTGGGTTTAAACTTCTTTGTTTTTGAACAACTGATTTTTTGTCTTCCAGGAGTTGAATTTTATGTTTACAAAAAGATGGACAAATTCCAGGAATGTCTGTTGTTTTCCAAGCAAATGCTTGCTTGTGTCTTTTAAGAATGGATATGAGTTTATTTTTGTTTTCTTCAGAAAGCTGAGATGATATGATAACAGGGAGAAAAGAGGGTTCTTCCAAGAATACACATTCCAGGTTATCAGGAAGAGGTTTGAGTTCAAGATCCGTAGGAGGTTCTTCAATAGATGTTTTCATCTTGTAATCGGTGTTAAAAGTGGTTTTTTTGAATGGTGGTTCTTTGATGTCGGATTCGGATTTAGAATTTTCATCGAGCAGTCATTTCCATGAATTCATCTAATTCACCAAAGAGTTTTTCTTCAAGGATGGTTCCTTCGATGGAATGGAGGATTTTACTACCTTCGTCGAGAAGAGCATTGAAATCTTCTTCTAAGATTTCATCGATGACGTCAATACTAAAACATGTATCATCGTTTGAGTAGGAGTGTTTCATTGTAGAATCGATGTGAAAGATCATTCGTTCAGTTCCAACTCCGAGGTTGAGTTGCTTCTGTTTGACTCGAATTACTGCATCGGCAGTGTGAAGAAAATGTCTTCCTAAGATTAAGGGAACTTTACTATCTTCTTCCATTCTAGAATAACAAAATCGGCAGGGAAGGTGAATTTACCAACTTCAATGAGCATATTTTCAGCTATTTCAACAGGGTATTGAAATTACATGGAACAAGAAAACTTTTGGGGTCTCCAAGTTTTGGTGGAACTTTGTTTTGAAGTATTGCGGAACTTTTATCGCTCAGGAAAGCGGCTGAGATTTGTTTGATTTTATGTTTGTTATTTACGAGTTCCTTGAGAAACTTTCCATAGTTGGGCATTTCAGTTAAAACATCGACAAGAGGTACGTTGATTCGAACGGCTCGGATCATGTCGAGGAATTTTCCATATTGATCTTCCATTTTTTGTTTTCTGAGGCGTTGAGGATATGGGATTTTTGGTTTGTATGGTTTGGGTTTCAGTGTTTCTTTGACTGGTATTGGTGTTTTAGATTTGGGTCGAGGTGTAGGTTCATCATCTTCATCATCGCTATCAAAGTTGATAGGTTATCAAGTGGGTCATAGGATTTACCACTCTGTGTAAATACGGCATTCACATGCTTGTTTCGAGCTTGCGGTGGTTGGTAAGGTTTAGATGAACTACCTTTCAGGTTAGGTTGAGTGTTACTAGGAAGAGATCCCAAAGGTCGACCAGATTGTTTCTCAGAAAGTCTGTCGAATTTAGCTTCGAGATTTTGAATTGAGGCTTGAGGGTTTTTAGTTGTTGTTTCAAGTTTGTTTTTGAGATCCATGAAAGTGTATTTGACAAAAGAGTTGGTCGAGTGTTGAGCTTTGATGAAATCGATTAGTTGTTTTTGAAGATCGGGTTTATCATCAAAGTGAGATTGATAGTTATCTCGGTTGTAATCGTTTCTTCTGCTTGATCGCCAGTTATCGTAATTGGAATCACGATCGCGGTAATCATTATAAAAACAAGTACGACGAAAAGTTTGCATGAATTTGGCTTTTTCTTCACGTGACATGGGAATGCCATCATCGTCAAGGTTTGATTGTTTTGAACGAGATTGGAAATATTTATACTGAGCATCCATTTTCATGGTTATGGCATCCATTCGAGCCATAATTTTGTCAGTATCAGAATTACTGCTACCTTCAGCGGCGCAAGCAACATTTTTCTTAAGAGATGATTTGGTTTTTTGGTTTTTAGCCTAGTCGAGCTTGAGTAAGACTTTGTCTTCGAGAAGCTGATAAGCTTGATTTGGTATTTTATAAAGGAAAATGCCACAAGATGCGGCATTTAGAACTTCTTGGGTTATTTCGTTAAGACCGTGGTAAAAGATTTTGATAATGTTGCCTTTGGACAGGTTGTGACCATGGCAGTGTCTGAACATTTCCTTAATACGAAGCCAAGCATCGGTTAGAGGTTTGTTTTCATGTTGAGAAAAGGCTTGGATTTCTCCAAGGAGCCGATCGAAAGAGCTGGGGGAAAGAATCGGCTAATGAAAGCGGTTCGAAGTTCATCCCATGTTTCGATATCTCCTTCGTTGAGTTCGTCCAACCAAGTTTTTGCTTCTCCAGTGAGTGATAAGAGAAACATCATTAGGCGGACAACTTCATTTTTGGTGTCTCTGTATTTAAACATATCACATATTCCGAGGAATTCGTAAATGTGTTAATGAGGATCGGTTTTGTTTCTACCATCAAATTGGTTTCCCTTGATGAGAGTCAAGTGGTTACCTTTAATGGCGAATTCATTTGCGGTTTCAAGAATTGTAATTGCAGAACCGGGAGTCAGAGCGACAACACGGTCGGCAGCCCACATGGGTTCATCATCCATTGGATCGTAACTTTGAAGAATATCAAGGAAGTGACAAAAATAATTGATGTTGAGAATTGGCGGATAGACAATTCTCGGGTGTTGAGGTGGGTTGTTTCTTTGTTCGAATGGAACTCTTCTGTTTCGTCGACGAAATATTCGATTCAGAGTACGTTCAGGTTCAGGTAATGGTTCAACAAGTTCAGAGTTGGAAGCACGTGTATGCATCTAAGGGATAATTTTTTTTGGTCAGTTTTCCAGAAAACTATACGATGATTTTTTGAAAAGAGGGAATGTTAAGAATTATTTTTGAATGGCTGATTACAGAACAACTTTTGAAATCCCGGCAACGGCGCCAAAAACTTTTGATTTGTTTCGAAAGCTTTAAAATTATAAGACTGAGATTACTGTTTATTAGATGGAAACACACAGGTCAAAGTATAACCTACGTATGTAGTACTATACTTTTTAGGTAAGACCATGTCGTCCACAGGAATTTATGTAGTGTTGAATAATCAGCTGAAAAATAAACTTTAACAAATGTGAGAAATATGACTACTCGGATAATTTCATATAATTCATAAGCAGTGGTAATAGTTATGATCTTAGACGTAGGACTTTAATTTATAAAAAGTATTTTCTCGTCAGAAAACATTTTCACAAATTAACTTGTTTAACTTAAGACTTATGTTTAGTTAACTCGATTAAACGTGTCACTTAAATAATCCAGTAACTATTATATCAAATCTATTTTTGTTTATTAAATAACGTAAGTGGATTTCTCATCACAGACAATAAATATCATAGACAAATCTATAAAACTATATAGATCACAACAGGTCTTTCGACCTATACCGGTGTGAGTATATAATCAAAGTTGATAAGATAAGACACGATAGGATTATAAGATAAGCTTAAGATTAACAAGATTGTAATTATACCAAATGCTTATTCATTATATTATTTTCACTGAGTAGTCATAAGAGATTTAGCCTCTCATGGCTATGAAGTTCATAACAAGATTAAAGGGAATAACAAGTAACATACTATATTTGAGGTAAAAATATGGATCAAAATTCTCCCCGTAACAAGTATGGAATTGAAATACAACCTTTTATTCTTATAATTCTATTATATTCTTCTTCGTTCTTCGTGGTTTGATCTTTAATCTTCAAGGTTTATGGTGTTTTTGGGTTCAAGAATTGGAGATGATTGATGAGAGATAGGAAGTGAAGTGAGGAATGGATGAATTGTGTGAAAATTCGGCCACTATTTATAGGCCAAGTTTGGGGTAAAAGTGCGGCACACACAAAATATTGTGTGGCGCACTTGGTGATTAAATGCGAAGGGAATTTAATGTTTATTGAAGAAGTGCGACACACAAAAATATTTGTGCGGCGTACTTAGGGTATTAATGATATCTTCATTTAATGGACTTTAATTCTTGAGCTCGCTTGGAAGTGCGGCGCACTTAGGGAAAGTGCGGCGTACTTATGCCTTTTTCAGCCTTGATATTTTTCTTTTCTTCTAACTTGCTTTCCAATAATCGTAAAAACTTGAACTTTATTTCCTTTGAGCTCGTGATGACTTCAAGTAAACCTGCACATAATTTATGCTATTATGTATCAAAAGTTCTTGAGAAATGATAGAATATATATAAATAACGCCGCCAAAACATGTATAATTCAGGCGTTATCACCCCCTTTTCAACCGGATAGTTAATGAGGTAACTAATCACGATGAATACTTTCGTAACAATATTGATTGTACCAGAAAAGAAGGCATTTTCCCGTTGTTAATGTGCACCTTTGGAACTCGTCAATTGGCATACGGCGTTAATGCTAATTTTTTAGATGAATATCTGCAAGTGAGTGAGAGAAGTTCACGTGTATCTCTTGATCATTTTTGTAAATCTGTTATTGAAATTATTGGACCTGATTTGAGGAAACCTACGGTGACTGATGTTGAAAAACTTTATCGGCATCACAAAGAAAAGCACGGGTTTTCGGGGATGTTAGGAAGCCTTGTGTTGATAGATATAATGCCTAAAAACATTATTAATATTTTTCAACCTCTCTACGTTTTGATAATCACAAAATGTAAAAACGCTCAATGTAAAATTAAACGTAAACAAGTAATTAGTAGTAAATTTTCATTTTGAAATTTTAATCACTTAAAGGTATGAATAAATAAATGCTTAATGCATTATATGATAAAAGAAATTTTTATTCAACTTCACATTTTTTATAAAATGTGACAAACATTTTTATAACTTTTACAAAACATTTTTTACATTTAAAAGAAATGTTTTATTCAAAATAAATATTTTGAATTCGAGTTTTTTACCTTAAAAACGGCTAGAAATTTTCCAGAAAACACCTCCCTTGGAAAAGATAAAAAAGGGAGCTTCCAGGCCTGGGCGGCCCCCTTAGTGATAAGGGGGCTGGCACATGAGCTAAGGGGGACGGCCAGACAAAAACACACCCACCTTTGCCTATAAATACTGGACTGTTCCCAACTAATTTTCTTACCTTTTGCACACACATTCTTTCTGTTCTAAATCAGTTTATAAACCTTTTCTATTCCTTTGATCATTTAATCATAAAGCTTTATTTCCAAGTGATCCAAGTTAGATCCTCAAGTTTAAAAGAAGAATACTTCCTACCATCAAGTGAAGAAGTATTATAGCCTAGTGTGTTTCCTTGTAACCTAGTTGCAAATTGTACATTATCTTGTAAATCATTTGTGTATATTGTGAAGGTGTGTATTTTAGTTAGATCATGGTGATCATATAAAGTATAGTTTGATCGTGGTGAATATAGTAAGTAGTGTTAGATTGGTGTGATAATGTTAGTGTCTTGGTGAAGTGAAGTCGTGATAGTGTGGTTAGTATTTTAGTCCTCAAAATATAAAAGGTGAGGTAGATTGGTTCTAGCTAGGATTAGAACTCGACATTTCGCTTAGTGTCGGAAATTGCTGTAAGCTAAGTTGTGTGCGGTTTTCTCCGCCTATAGGGTCTTGTTGACATAGTGAAGAAAACTCTCGAGTTTGGTGCTCGGGGAGTGGTGTAGGGTGAAGAGGTGCTTCGTTACCGAACCACTATAAATCCTTGTGTTGTGGTTTGATCTTTCTAACTCTCATCTCTTATTTTGCATATTTACTTTACGTCTTGCTTTCACTTATTTATATAGTTGAATTGATCATATTGTTCACATATTGAATTCTCATAAAGTCGAATCTAAGTTTTTATAAAAAAAAAACATTACATTAAATTAAAAAATTGGCAAACTATTCAACCCCCTTCTAGTTTCCACAATTGGTATCAGGAGCCACGTCAAATAAGATTTTTAAAAGAAACTTTATTTTAAAACATAAATCGATCTATGGAATCAGAAAAATATTTAGAAGGGCAATCTATGCAAATACCACCACTATTTGAAAGTGATAGATTTATTTATTAGTTCTAGCAAGAAATATGTTAGGAAATTTCTTAGGGCACTTCATCCTAAATGGCGCACAAAGGTTACGGCTATTGAAGAATCAAAACATTTGACATCACTGTCACTTGACGAACTCATTGGAAACTTGAAAGTTTATGAAGTGATAATGAAGAAAGATTCTAAAATGGTCAAACGCAAAAGAGAACAAAGTAGATCTCTTTCCTTGAAGGCTAAAAAGGAATCCAGTAATGAAGATAGCTCGACCTCTGAAAGTGAAGACGAAGAACACGCCATGGCCGTGAGAGAATTCAAGAAATTCTTCAAAAGAAGAGAAAGATTTTTAAGACAACCACGAGATGAAAGATAGTCATTGCAAAGAAGTAGAGACGACAAAAATGGTAAAAGTGAAAGAAAATGCTTTAGATGTAGAGATTAAAATCATCTCATTGGAGATTGTCCAAAGTTGTCAAAAAACAATAATCAAAGAGCTTTCATTGGAGGAGCGTGGAGTGATAGTGGCGAAGATGAGGAAGAAAAGAATAAAGACAAAACTTGTCTTGTAGCTCAAGCATCTAACGAGATATGCTTAGGAATTAATTTGGAGCCCGACGAATGGATTAAAGATAGTGGATGCTCAAAACACATGACGGGGAACCGGAGGCTATTTTCTACATATCAAGCATACAACGGAGGTAACGTTATCTTTGGAAGTAATTTGCGTGGTAACATCATAGGCAAAGGTACGATTTCTCACGACTCTCTAATTATTGAAAATATTGAGCACGTAGATAATCTAAAATTTAACTTGCTTAGTATTGGTCAAATATGTGATAATAAGTGCAAAGTAATATTTACCGAACACGATAGCGAAATAATCAAAGACAAAAAATTCATAGGTAGAGGAATTAGAAAAAACGGGTTTATATGTGATGAAACTAGGAAATAAACCGGAAGATAAAATATGTCTTACAACCTTAGATGAAAACTTTACCTTATGGCATAAGAGATTAGGTCACACAAATATGCAATTAATTTAATCTCTAGCGTCTAAGAAGTTAGTTAGAAATCTACCTAAGCTTAAATTTGACAGACATTTTTGTGACGCTTGCAAAATTAGAAAGCAAGCTCATGCTAGTCACAAAACCAAAAATATGGTATCAACGACTAGATGCTTGGAATTATTACACATGGACTTATTTAACCCTTCCTCCATACGAAGCTATGTAGGAAATCGTTATACCCTAGTAATTATAGATGACTATTCTCGATATACATGGACTAGATTTTTAGGAAATAAAACTAAAGCTTTCGAAGAGTTCGAAATATTTAGTAAAATGATTCAAAATAAATTAGGATGTTCCATAGTATCAATTAGAACGGATCATGGTCGGTAATTTGATAATGAAGTACAATTCGGAAACTATTGTGACTTAAATGGGATTTCTTACAATTTCTCCGCTCCTTGTACTCCACAATCAAATAGGGTAGTAGCAAGAAAGAATCGCACTCTACAAGAAATGAGTAGGACTATGTTGAATGAGCAATCCATTCCACAAAAATTTTGGTGTAATGCGGTTGATACATCAACTTATATAATTAATAGAATTTTCATTAGACATATTTTAGGAAAAACCTCATACGAGTTGTTAAGAGGTAGAAAACCAAACCTTAACTATTTCAAAGTATTTGGAAGCAAATGCTTCATTCTTAATACAAAAGATTACCTCAGCAAGTTTGACCCAAAGTCGTACGAAGGTGTTTTCCTAGGATATTCGCAAAATACTAAAGCTTATATAATTCTTAACAAACAAACAGTGAAAGTCGAAGAATCCTTAAATGTGACATCGATGAAACTCCTCCCCAGCCTAAAATATCACCATTGGAGGATGATGATTTCTTCGAAGAAGAAGCTATTGAGGTTAATAAAACAAGACCCTTAGGCAATGATCTCGAAGATAAATTTTTAGAAAACAATGAAATCATAAACATTAAAGAATATAAAATTCATCCACTAGATAATGTTATTGGTAACTTAAATCAAAGAACTCTTAGATCACAAGTTCAAGACAAAATTAATTTCTTTTGTTTTCTTTCAATAATAGAACCTAAAAATATAAATGAAGCTTTAAAAGATGAAAGTTGGGTAATAGCCATGCAAGAATAATTTAACCAATTTATATCAAATGATCTTTGGGAATTAGTCCTTAATCCTATGGATATAACCATTATTCGAACTAAATGTGTATGTAGGAATAAGCTCGACAAAAATGGTGTTGCATCTAGAAATAAAGCTAGGCTAGTTGCCCAAGGTTATACTAAACAAGAAGAAATTGATTAAGATGAAACTTATGCACCCGTAGCCAGATTAAAATCCATAAGAATATTATTAGCTTATGCATGCGCACTAGACTTCAAATTATTTCAAATGAATGTAAAGAGTGCATTCCTTAACGGTTTTATCAATGAGGAGGTTTACGTGGCACAACCTCTAGGATTCATTGACTTCGAAAAACCTAATCATGTTTATAGACTCAAGAAAGCGCTTTTCGGACTTAAACAAGCTCCTAAAGCTTAGTATGATAGATTGAAAGCCTTTCTTATTAAACATGATTATACCATGGGTGTAACACCCCCAAATTGGGTCGCAGCGGAATAAGGGTCCGGGGCGTGTTACTTCTTGATCAATAGCACAAGATATATAAGAACG